>JANSJX010000110.1:0-77137 GCA_026168455.1 Theocolax elegans
TTACTGCTATAAATATTCATGAATGGAATTCAGTAAGCTACATAAATACAGACAAATCTCGCGTCATAATAGGAGATTTTAGTGAAAAAAGAATAAATAAGAATAGAAACATATTTAAAACGAAACAGCCACTGAAAGACACCATTTATATACCATATTTATATTGTGGACATTGGCGTTTACTGCAAGTTGACGTAAAAAAAGAAAGGCTGACGTTATTAGATCCTTACGAACAGTCAACGGACGAGGACAGAGCTATAAAAGCATTTATAAACTTTATAAAAATGTGCGATTCACAGTCATCGTTCAGCAAAATAAAAAATATTAATTGGAAGGTAGACAAAGTAGAAAAACGACCATATCAGCCAGATAATGACGGCCATAACTGTGCTATTTATGTTATGCATTACATGGAATCATTAGCTACAAATAAAAATAATGCCGAAACATTTAACGTAAAAGATTACAGGATTGATGTAGCTAAAAGTTTGCTTCTAAAATCACAGAACATGAGTGATACATGTTTGCACTGCTTTTCTTTAATAAAACAAGAAAACAGTAGTGCATTCATAATGTGCAAACGGAAAAGCCTTGTAATGTATCTTGTACATATAAATCAAAAGTAAATACAGACGATGAGGCCAATATAAACGAAAAGCCTAAAGGTAAAAGACAATACATAGAAACTATCGAAACACAGACATTCACATGTAAATTATGTACGAATCACTACACGAAGAGAGCTATAGTTAGCACCAATTATATAGATTGATTACACTTACCGTATATAGTGAACAGTAAAGAAAATGAGCAACACACTATATATGTATAATTGTAAAATCCAATCTTGAAAAATAAAGAGTTCGCTTGGAACAATAAATGTACTCTTCTAAGAAGTACATATTACAAACTAACAATAGTGTTTAAATTAATATTGAATTTTGTCGGTCTTGCTGAGCTAACGTCTAACGACTCTAAGAACTCCAAGTTGCTTGCTCGAAAAGGCACGACAATTCGCCGCGTATCAATCCCGAGGACAACATTATGAAGGCCACAAGCCGCCAGACATAAACCAAAAGAAGAAGCAAATAAAAAAATAAAATACTAAGTAATAAAATTGAAAATATTTTAATAAGAAAGAAATTTTAAGTCTATGTGTTTCGTCTTGGGACCGTCTGCCAGAACTCATCAGTGGGGCGCAGACGGTCCCTGCCCCAGACACACAAAACAATATTATTGAATCAAAATAATGATAAACTTAAAATTTTGGTATCGTATGAACGAATGAACGGAGCCTATATAAGTACACATAAGGTGGAAAATCTGATTGTGGATGGAAAAGTGCCCCCTAACATCAGAGTATGTACTATGGACATAATTTTAAACCAAAGTCCTGCTATTATTAAAAATATAATTTTTCTCGCCCAGGCAAAAGTTTTTAAATTAATATTGAATTTTGTCGGTCTTGCTGAGCTAACGTCTAACGACTCTGAGAACTCCAAGTTGCTCGCTCGAAAAGGCACGGTCCCAAGACGAAACACATAGACTTAAAATTTCTTTCTTTCTTATTAAAATATTTTCAATTTTATTACTTACAAGGAGACCCTCATATGTTTGGGAAACGGATCGTGCCCAGCTTGTAGTATATGTTTTCTAATATAAAAATATGAAAAAAGCCAGAGCCGCAGACTCTAACAATCGTTTTTTCAAAAGTTATACGCTGTTAAAGCAAAATTTCCAAAGAAAAGAAACTTCACTTTAAACGCTTATAACTTCTGACCTATCTAATATTGGCATTCAAACCAAAGTTTACTGAAAAGCTGAGATAAAATAGATAGATTTTAAAAAAAGTACGTTCAAATCCATTAAAATGGAGCAGAGTTATAACCAATTAAGAATTAGAAGCAATTTTAAACAAAAATTGAGCAGTACAAATTTTATTGATTTTTTTAAGCTAAATTTCTTTAAATTCTTAATTCGGCTATAACTCTGCTCCATTTTAACGGATTTGAACGTACTTTTTTTTAAAATGTATCTATTTTATCTCAGCTTTCCAGTAAACTTTGGTTTGAATGTCAATATTAGATAGGTCAGAAGTTATAAGCGTTTAAAGGAAAGTCTCTTCTTTTTGGAAATTTTGCTTTAACAGCGTATAACTTTTGAAAAAACGATTGTTAGAGTCTGCGGCTCTGGCTTTTTTCATATTTTTATATTAGAAAACATATACTACAAGCTGGGCACGATCCGTTTCCCAAACATATGAGGGTCTCCTTGTTAGTATTTTATTTGCTTCTTCTTTTGGTTTATGTCTGGCGGCTTGTGGCCTTCATAATGTTGTCCTCGGGATTGATACGCGGCGAATTGTCGTGCCTTTTCGAGCGAGCAACTTGGAGTTCTTAGAGTCGTTAGACGTTAGCTCAGCAAGACCGACAAAATTCAATATTAATTTAAAAACTTTTGCCTGGGCGAGAAAAATTATATTTTTAATAACAATAGTGTTGTTCTGAAGAACAAAAATATAATAGATATATGATAAACAAAAGAATATATGAAATGAACAACAGATTTGTTTACCACGTGACGAGGATGTGCTTAAAACTTATTCTCGCATTTAGGTCAATTTTCTGTTGCATTTCGTCACAGCATCAATATTCTTAATCATATTATCTAAATAAACGTATAAAGTTAGATATATATGTCTAGTAAACAATTCCCGTTCGATATACGGCAAAAAATTAATATGTCTAAGACAGGTACCAAAAGTCCATTTGTCGATAGTTAAGACAGCTAGTCAAGTCTAATTGTCGATTAAGAATGGTGACAAAAACTTAATATTATTGAATAAGGCGGTTACAAATACAGAAAAGTCTAATTATTGAATATAACAAATGGTAAAAGCCTAATTGTCGATGAAGACAGGTGGCAAAAACCTCTTAATCGAATAAAATGATAGGCAAATGCGTAATTATTCAATATAACAAAATGTAAATACCTAATTGTCCATTATGACAGGTGATAAAAGCCAAATTGTCGATAAAGACAGGTGGCAAAAGCCTGTGATAATAATACAGATAAAGATCAAAAGTCTAATTATTGAATATAACAAATGGCAAAAGCCTAATTTTTTAACAAAAAATAACAAATGCCTAACCTTCGAATACCACAATTACAGATAAATGTCAAAAGTCTAATTATTGAATATAACAAATGGTAAAAGCCTAATTGTCGATGAAGACAGGTGGCAAAAACCTCTTAATCGAATAAAATGAGAGGCAAATACGTAATTATTCAATATAACAAAATGTAAATACCTAATTGTCCATTATGACAGGTGATAAAAGCCAAATTGTCGATAAAGACAGGTGGCAAAAGCCTGTGATAATAATACAGATAAAGATCAAAAGTCTAATTATTGAATATAACAAATGGCAAAAGCCTAATTTTTTAACAAAAAATAACAAATGCCTAACCTTCGAATACCACAATTACAGATAAATGTCAAAAAGTCTAATTATTGAATATAACAAATGGTAAAAAGCCTAATTGTCGATGAGACAGGTGGCAAAAAACCTCTATAATCGAATAAAATGATAGGCCAAAATGCGTAAATTATTCAATATAACAAAATGTAAATACCTAATTGTCCATTATGACAGGTGATAAAAGCCAAATTGTCGATAAAGACAGGGTGGCAAAAGCCTGTGATAATAATACAGATAAAGATCAAAGTCTAATTATTGAATATAAAAGTGGCAAAAGCCAATTTTTTAACAAAAAATAACAAATGCCTAACTCTTTCGAATACCACAACTTACATATAAATGTCAAAAGTCTAATTATTGAATATAACAAATGGTAAAAGGCCTAATTGTCGATGAAGACAGGTGGCAAAAACCTCTTAATCGAATAAAATGAGAGGCAAATACGTAATTATTCAATATAACAAAATGTAAATACCTAATTGTCCATTATGACAGGTGATAAAAGCCAAATTGTCGATAAAGACAGGTGGCAAAAGCCTGTGATAATAATACAGATAAAGATCAAAAGTCTAATTATTGAATATAACAAATGGCAAAAGCCTAATTTTTTAACAAAAAATAACAAATGCCTAACCTTCGAATACCACAATTACAGATAAATGTCAAAAGTCTAATTATTGAATATAACAAATGGTAAAAGCCTAATTGTCGATGAAGACAGGTGGCAAAAACCTCTTAATCGAATAAAATGATAGGCAAATGCGTAATTATTCAATATAACAAAATGTAAATACCTAATTGTCCATTATGACAGGTGGCAAAAATCTCTTAATCGAATAAAATGAGAGGCAAATGCGTAATTATTGAATATAACAAAATGTAAATACCTAATTGTCGATTAGGACTGGTGGCAAAAATCTCTTAATCGAATAAAATGAGAGGCAAATGCGTAATTATTGAATATAACAAAATGTAAATACCTAATTGTCGATTAGGACTGGTGGCAAAAATCTCTTAATCGAATAAAATGAGAGGCAAATGCGTAATTATTGAATATAACAAAATGTAAATACCTAATTGTCGATTAGGACTGGTGGCAAAAATCTCTTAATCGAATAAAATGAGAGGCAAATGCGTAATTATTGAATATAACAAAATGTAAATACCTAATTGTCCATTAGTACTGGTGGTAGAAGCCTAATTGTCGATGAAGACAGGTGGCAAAAGCCTAATTTTTGAACAAAAAGATGACAAATGCATAACCATCGAATATTACAATTACAGACAAATATCAAAAGTCTAATTATATAATATAACAAATAATAAAAGCCTAATTGTCGTTTACGACAGGTGGCAAAAGCATAAGTCTAATTATTGAATATAACAAATGGCAAAAGCCTAATTTTTTAACAAAAAATAGCAAATGCCTAACCTTCGAATACCACAATTACAGATAAATGTAAAAATTCTAATTATTGAAAATAACAAATGGTAAAAGCCTAATTGTCGATGAAGACAGGTGGCAAAAACCACTTAATCGAATAAAATGAGAGGCAAATGCGTAATTATTGAATATAACAAAATGTAAATACCTAATTGTCCATTAGGATGGTATTAAAAGCCTAATTGTCGATGAAGACAGGTGGCAAAAGAATAATTTTTGAACAAAAAGATGACAAATGCATAACCATCGATATTACAATTACAGACAAATATCAAAAGTCTAATTATATAATATAACAAATAATAAAAGCCTAATTGTCGTTTACGACAGGTGGCAAAAGCATAAGTCTAATTATTGAATATAACAAATGGCAAAAGCCTAATTTTTTAACAAAAAATAGCAAATGCCTAACCTTCGAATACCACAATTACAGATAAATGTAAAAATTCTAATTATTGAAAATAACAAATGGTAAAAGCCTAATTGTCGATGAAGACAGGTGGCAAAAGCCTAATTTTTTAACAAAAAATAGCAAATGCCTAACCTTCGAATACCACAATTACAGATAAATGTAAAAATTCTAATTATTGAAAATAACAAATGGTAAAAGCCTAATTGTCGATGAAGACAGGTGGCAAAAGAATAATTTTTGAACAAAAAGATGACAAATGCATAACCATCGATATTACAATTACAGACAAATATCAAAAGTCTAATTATATAATATAACAAATAATAAAAGCCTAATTGTCGTTTACGACAGGTGGCAAAAGCATAAGTCTAATTATTGAATATAACAAATGGCAAAAGCCTAATTTTTTAACAAAAAATAGCAAATGCCTAACCTTCGAATACCACAATTACAGATAAATGTAAAAATTCTAATTATTGAAAATAACAAATGGTAAAAGCCTAATTGTCGATGAAGACAGGTGGCAAAAGAATAATTTTTGAACAAAAAGATGACAAATGCATAACCATCGAATATTACAATTGCAGACAAATATCAAAAGTCTAATTATATAATATAACAAATAATAAAAGCCTAATTGTCGTTTACGACAGGTGGCAAAAGCATAAGTACCGAATAAAGTAGGTGTCAAGTACTTAATTATTGCATATGACAAAGGCAAAAGCTAATAATCTCTCAAGATATGTGGCTAATGCATATAGAGTAAGATAAACGGCAAATAGAAATAGTAGGTTAGAAAAACCCAATTATCAATCAGGAATTATTCATCCAGCGGTCCGTCCGACCGTCCATCATTTTTAAACCTTATAAAGAGATATATAAGTTATATATTCCTGCATTTTAAACCAACTTTTATGTTTAAGCAATTAAAGGATACTACATTTTTTATGCGATGTACATCCCAGGACATGATCCAGATACGAAATATTATATGAAGGAAAGGTAAGTACTATAAATGCTAAGTTTTAAAAAATTTTGAAAAAATTCAGGTAACATCGTACATTGACTGTCTTACATATATTTCAAATCCACGTGGATAATCCCATAAATAGCAAAGTTACAAATTTTTTCCCCCACCACTAGTACGTTGCCCGCCGTTTTGGAATGGTTCCGGACATAGAAAAATTTTGAAAAAATTCGGATAACATCGTACATTGACTGTCTTACATATATTTCAAATCCACGTGGATAATCCCATAAATAGCAAAGTTACAAATTTTTTCCCCCACCACTAGTACGTTGCCCGCCGTTTTGGAATGGTTCCGGACATAGCATAACCGGGGCGTAATATTATTTGTATTGAATGTTGAGTTTATAATTTTATTTACCTTGGTAAAGGACTTGGATCTGTCCTCCTTTATTTGTTATGGGTAGAAGCATACCTATGTATGTATTCATACGTATAGTTCTGTCTTTCGCTATTACGAATATTTCTTCGATATATTCATATATTTATTATTATTTTGAGAAGTACAAAACAGTTTTTAATTGGAATTTTGTAAGAATAACTAATTAAAAATAAAATTTTTTTTTTGGAGTGTTGCTGCTTACGAGCGATGCAAACTTAAGGTTCATTCAAAAATATATCTTTTATTAGTGAAATGTATAATCCAATAATGCCACTTTATCATTTATATCATTCATTTTACATTATTAACTCTATATTTACCCTTTTTTACAATAATTTATTAATGTATATTAATAGGATTTTGAGATATACTAACCTAAAAGCGCAAAATTGCGATTTGGCTATATTTGATGTTATATAAACTTCAAAATAACATATCTTAATGCAGAAATAAACTATTTCAGCAAACTCAACGGAATTTGAAAGGACAAGACTTACAGTTTCGTGTTATTAGTTGTTTTTTTGCGGAAAAAATTCAATGATGCTACATAACCTCAAATATGTCCAAAAATCGTGAATTTACACTTTTAGGTTAGGATATATATTTGAAAATTAAGTTCGGAAGTGATTCTTCACTTTCTTAGAGCAAAACCATGTTGACTTGTGTAATGATTTTTTTAATGCAAATTATTTTTCATTTTGGGATTCGAACTAATGTGCTTTAACAATACAATTAGAAGTTTTATTTTTCAAAATTTAATTCTAAATTTAATATATTACTTTCTGTTTTAGTGAAATATACAAACTTCAAGAAAGAATAATAATATATAAGTAAAAAAATATATTTTGTTTATATTTAACAATTGTACAAATTATTTGTTAAATCAGAAAAAAAGCTCCGTACCTTAGGTAATATCAACAGGGTTAAAAATAATTAATAAAAAAATTTGAGTGGAAAAAAGAATTTCAGCAGTTTAATTATAAGTTTATTTATAAAATAAGGAATATTACATGAAATTGTAATGTTAAATAAAATTGTATTACTATTATTTGTCTAGTTAATTTTCAAAAATAGATGTATATTTTGCAATTTCATTCATGCAAGTATCTCGTTGATCTTGGGGTACCATCATCAAGTTTACATAAAAAACTGTGAAATAAATATTTGTTCTAAATCTTGTTAATAAATCCAAGAATAGTATTATAACAAATTGGTTTAAAAAATATACGAACATACAAATCGTTTATTAAATTATAAAATACGCAAATAATTTGTATATAGGGCTATTGCTACATCAAAAAACCGCGCTTAGTTTTTTAGACGCTTAGTCTATGTTACCTAGTTCATCGCAAAATTCAGTTTCAAGTAATGTGACAAAAAATATGAGTTATTCAATAGTAACCCAAAGGAACTCTTTCCCCAAACAAGATGAAGGAATAATTTTGGATTGCGTCGATGGTTTGAATCTCACAGACTACACGTGAGCAATTGGTGACTTGTTAGTAAAACCAGAAAATGTTATTTATTCCTCTCGAATATCGAATAAAAAATTGCGTATTTTCTTATCAAACAAAGAACTTGTAAACAATATAACCGAAACATATATAAGTTTAAAAATAAATAATGTAATAATTATGTTAAGACCGCTAGTTTCTAAATTTCAAAGGATTATTCTATCGAACGTTTGTCCTACTATCCTTCATAAAGTGTTAGAAGAGTTAATTGATAATTTAAACATAAAACGAGGCTCAGTGATATCTACATTAAGAACAACAATTATAAAAGAAAAATACAGCCATGTTCTCAGTGATAGAAGGCAAGAGATTGTTAATCCGGACGATGTATATAAACTTCTGGAAATTTTAAACGTGAACTATGACGATTCAACTTACTTTGTGTTTCCAAGCACCGATCAAATTAAATGTTCTGTTTGCAAACAAGAAGGGTGTATAGCCAAACGTTGCCCAAATAATGACAACAATAGTAGCACAGTCGACAATCATCTAATCAATGAAAATCATGAGAAGATCCATTTAACACAATTTATTAATATAAAACCACCGATAGAAACATCAATTGCTAAACTACCTAATATATTTGCACACGATTCAAATAAAAAAGTTTGTTCGATTCCAGAAAAAATTGAAAGCTTAGAAAATATAAATAATAATAAATCTAAGACAACTACGCCTGAAAACCTCCATGAAAATGTGATGGTTATTGATAAACATATCTTTAAACGCCCATTCAAATCGAATTCGTTAAATCGTTCGCTGAATCGGAAACCAGCATAGACTCGTGCAACAGAAGACGAACCTTCAACCGAAAATTTAGACGAAATCAAATCTGCAAAGGTAACTAGATCAAAGAAAAAAGCCGTAATTTCCTCATCTAATAAAAAAACAATCAATTTGGATGAGCAACTCCTTTCAATAAAAAAGAGGTTTGAAAATCCGAAATACACATTCCCATTAACGTACACCAACTTTAAAAGTTTCCTCGATAAAGCCTTCTCAAATACAGAAGCTGTAGAAGTAGCAAAAGAATATTCAAAAAATATACTCGAAATCTCTGAAATGATGAAAAATACATCCCGAATTTCCTTGAAAAGGTATAAAACGAAGATTTACCAAAATAATAAAATTGAAAAATCAATAGATATTAATAGTATAATAAACGAAAGCTTAGCTTAAATATAATAATAAAACTCTAAATATAAAAATAGATAAAATTATACGTTAATGGCATTTAAATGGGTACTACAAAAGAATAGAATATCTACAAAACAGTAAAGGAAAGAAACCCTCAAATCATAAGTATACAAGAAACCCATTTTAAGAATAATTTACATGCTTCTATAACTGGCTACAAAAGCTATCATAAAAATCGATTAACAAACCATGCGAGTGGAGGAGCAGCAACGTGCATAAAAACACTATCCCATTGTCCCAAATTAAATTAGAAACACCATTAGAAGCACTGGCAGTCTCTTGCTACCTTCCAGAAAAATTAACTATTGTAATATATACATTCCGAACAGCCAAGATTTAAATCGAGAGGATTTACAAAAACTAATATCCCAACTCAGCATCCCATATATAATTCTTGGAGATTTTAACTTCCATAATACAATATGGGGCTCTACCACTGATGAGTATGTATGTTACACATATACTTCAACGATTAAAATATATTTTCTTATATCAACTCGCGTAAAAATCACAACCGTTGGCAATGTTTTGTCAATATTTTGTCAATAAGCGTCTCGTAAGCTCTTTTGGATTGCATAGCCATCGCTGTACATACAATAATTCGCCTTTATGTCATTCATCTATCCCTATGTAAAACTTTCACACAGCAAAATTCATCTATTTCCACTTTTTCTACAAATATTTAAAGGATCTTCGACTTCATCATCTGTAACCTAAAGTTTTATATAAAATTAATATAATAATCATGAATTACAATAAAAATATGTTAGTTATAAAATATAAAACATGTATTTTGTATTTTAGTTATTTAATTAAAATTTCATTAATTTACTTTGTAAAATATCAATTGTTATTTATTTAAATATCTCATAGTTATTTTCCGCGGAATATGTGTTGGAGTGGATTGTAGCTTGTGTGGGAATGTTATTCCTTTTAGCCAACGAAGCTTCATGTTTAGCTTTTGCTAGTAATTTTTCTAGCCTTAAAATTTCTGCTTTAGCAGAATTATCAAAATTTTCTTCAGTATTATCCTCCTTTTCTTCGCGTTCAAGAGCATTAAAATCATTTTCTATTTCGCTAGAGCTATCATGACTTAAGTCATCGCACACATTTCTTGCATTTAATAATTTATTATTTGCCGTATTTATCTTATCTCCTTTCCTATATAATTTTTGTTTTTCTTTTCTTTTCAATTCATTTTTCTCTTCTAGAGCCAGTTTACAGTTAGTGTTTCTACTTTTTATAAGAACTTCTCCTTCTGCCGTGACTTTTAAGCACTCCAAATAATCTTTATCATCTAATTTAAAATTTATCAAATTAAGTAAATATTAATAATTCATTGGTACGTATATGAAAACACAGTTAAAATCAATTCAAATCATTAAATAATTATTAAAATATACTTTTTTTATTAAATATATAAAAGCTTACCACTTATTCTAATAATTTTCGCTTTATAAAGCTTTTTGTTTTTTCCATACTGTACAGAAGTGATCTCTCCTTCTTCTTTCATAGGAATAACATCGTTCCCATCTACAATGCTTGTAGTCTTATTTGGAAGCCAAAAGACTAATACATACATTTTCGAATAAATGTTATATTTTTCTTAATATTTATGTTAAGGTACTATAACTTTTAACCTTTGAAAATCGTTTCGACTGTTGCTATAGGAGTGAAAATATACATACTATAATTAACAAAATAGAAACGTTTTACAAATATAGGTTAATTACGAGGGGACGATTGATAAAAAATGTCAAAGCGCCCACTGCGATTTGGCGATTATTCTAGTGATATTAAAAAACGTTCAAGGCAAATATTTTCTCAAGCTGTATCCAGCGCTGATATTGACACTATATGTATTAATGAAAATATTTCGACTCTTGTAAGTACAAACATTTAATTACATTAATGAAAATGCAACTACTTATATTTCTAGAAATACGTAGTGAAAATACTTGTTCCAAATAATAAAACTCAATTATCAAACAACAAAAATTAAATAAATAATTAATTTGATTTCTAAAAATAAATTAAATTGTACTTTTACAGCATAACGAAGTTAATGAGTTTCATGCGCCAAGTTCGTCATCTATGCATATTTCCAACGATGACCATTCACTGTGTATACCTGATGATATTCCTACTACGAACAAATTTGAGCATGATAAATATGACTACGATAATTATTGACTATTTAAAATATAAAAGGTTATGTTTTTAATTATTTTTATATTTGTTTTTATTATCATTGATTTATAAGGTTAAATTGCTCTATTATTTTAAATTTTATTTCAATTAATTTAATGCAAATTTTAACTATATAACTATAAATATTTTATGCTTGACATTAGTTTATTACTTAAAAATACGATTTTTTGAATAAAAAACATCTTTTATATTTTAACTTATTTTAACAATAATTATTGAAATTACTTTAATATAATATGATTTTTATAGACAATTTTTATGAATCCGAGAGCGAAGAAAACTAATATAACGACGAATATATCAGTACATGCAGTGACGATATCGATGAGAAAACTGAAAACCGCACAAATTACGAGGATAAGCTTTTTCCCGGATCACCTATGAAAGTATTAAACCTTATATGTGTCTATCAAATTTATATAAGTATAAAAAAATTTTTTTAAATAGAGCAGTACCTGTAAAAAAACATTTTTATTGCTCAAATTGTAATTCTGCAAAAAATAGTAATAATGATATAAATAATGATGAAACGTTGGAACCAGAAAGAGTAGATGAGAATAATATAGATTATTGTCAATGCATAGATTCAAAAAGGGATGATTACTTTATTGAAATTTCGTTAATTGATCAATTAAAAAATTTTTATAAAAAATTCAATTATAATAGTCAAGGAAATGGATACAAAGACGTCTTTGATGGTTTCGTTTGCAAGGAATTATGCGGAGAAAATGGCATTTTATCGAATAAAAAGTATATATCATTCATGTGGTATACTGACGGTGTTCAAATATTTAATTCATCGAAATATAATATTTGGAGTTTTTTTCTTATTGTTATGAATCTACCGTACGATGAGAGGTACAAAATTGAAAATGTAATATTAGTAGGTTTATGGTTTGGAAAAAGAAAGCCCAATCCGAACATCTTTTTGAGCCCTCTGAAAAAAGAATTAAGATTGTTATATAAAGGTGTTGATATTTTTGTTAAAGATTTAGAAGAAACTGTAAATATGAATAATTGTTTGCGGTACATGCGATTTGCCAGCAAAAGCTTTGTTTTTCGTAATGAATCAGTACAATGGTAGATTTGGTTGCCAAGTATGTAAACAGGAAGGACAAGTTACAGATAAAACCCGTGTTTATCGTTTTAAAGAAAATGTATATCTACGTACAGAGGATGACTGTCTTAAACATGCTGCGCAAGCTTGCGAAATTAAACAGCCTGTATGCGGTGTAAAGGGACCGACATTGATGTCGAAAATATTCTATAAGTATATAACCTCAACTGCGGTGGATGTCATGCATAGTGTTTTTGAGGGTTGTGTTAAGCGATTAGGAGAATTGTGGTTTGATACAAAATTTGCAAAAGAAAAATTATCAATATCAAGATTGGTTGAAGTAATTAATTATAGATTATGTTCTATAAAACCACCGTATTATGTTGCAAGACATCCACGGCCTATTAAAACCCATTTCTGCTATTGGAAGGCATCGGAATATAAAAATTGGTTTTTTTATTTTTCACTGCCTTTATTAAGTGACATTTTGCCACAACACCTTTTTGACCATTATAAATATTTAGTTCTATCAGTTTTTATTTAATGTCAAAGTCATATAACTTCCGAACAAATAGACAATACTGAATGCTTATTACGAGAATTTGTACGAAGGTTTAAAGATCTATATAGTCTAAAATTCATGACATGTAATATTCATAGCCTCTTGCATTTACCTGAGATTGTGCGTCGAACAGGACCATTGTGGGTTACTTCCTGTTTTCCTCTTGAGGATGTAAACGGAAAATTAAAATCTTTTGTTCACAGTAGCACTGCACCTCACTTGCAAATAACTTTTAATTTAACGATGCATTATAAAATTCATACGATGAAATACGAGATATTACGGGCAGACTCTAGTGCAAATGATTTTTGTGAAATACTTTTGTCGCCAATAAAAAAATTACACTTAATAAAAATTGTGGACTCTTCTTTTATTGTTGGTCCCTTAAAAAAGTTAAATTGTAATGACGTTCAACAAATTTTGGCAAATAACGATTTACAGAGTGACAATGTATTTTTGTTTAAGAAATTCTATAAAAATAAGGTTTTGTATAGCTCAGAATTAAATGAAGTGAGTAAAAAGACCGATTCATTCTACGTACAATATGAGAGTGAATCTTTTCTACGAATAGGACGTATTCAAAACTTTTTACGGGTTACACGTTGTAGTTGTAAAACATTTTGCGAATGTTCTGCTAACTATGTAAATATAATGTATATGCTCCGTTCCATATCACACCTGTAAATGCACTATTTTTTATTAATGAATGTAAAAATGTATCAAGCGATATTGTAGTTATTGACATAAATCGACTTAAACATGTCTGCTGTCATGTTGAAATTGAGAACTCAAATGTTCATTTTATAATAAATCCTGTAAATATGTTAGAATTCGAATAAATTATGTATATAAATTATATTTCATTTAAAATACAATTACATCAATTTGATGTATTTTTTGGTTAGTTATTTAAAAGTATTTATTATACGTTTATTTAAACAAACACACACACACACACACACATATAAAACAAAATACATATATTATGGTTTAAAAATTTCAAATTACTTAACTGTTGCCAACATGTTGTCCAATTATTGCATACATATTTCCGATATATTTGCAAACGCGTTGGCAAAATGTTTACAAAAGTATTGGTAAGGTTTTGGATCGTGTGCCTTAGCGCTATTAATGCAACATATTGGAACTTGTTGTTTCAATACTTTACCCACATTTTGGATGTATCTGTATCCAGAATATTGGCAAAATATTACCCATAGATATCATTTTTACGCGGGAATAAACTAGATATTTTCCAAGAATCTCCATAGTTTTACCAACCAATTGATATATTTAAATCCATGTTTTAACCACTATTAGATTAAGTAATGAGCAAAACAGTTATTGGTAACTAACAATAGTCAGAAAAGCGTGAAAAAATCATAAATACAAATATATACTATATTCTGAAATATGTATAAAAACTATTTTATTTCCGTAAATAAATAGTATGAAAAATTCTTATTAGTTCCATTATTATTTTGTTAAAATAAGGAAACTTGTGTCGCGTATGTATGTGTATACGCTACAACGTATACAGATGCATGCACGGTTACAGTTAATAATTAGTTTAAAGAAAATGTATTATTTTCAGGCACACACACATTTGGTCACATGCACACACACAAATAAAATATTTATGGTTGCAGCATCAGCTGGTAGCACACGTGTGCGCGTACGGTTTAATTACCACGCACGTACATCTTCGACAACCGGGATGGAATCACACACACACACACACACACACACATATATATATATATATATAACCTTCCCAATAGGGGTTTATGACGCCCGACATGTTAAATTTGGATCTTCTGTCTGCTTCCCACCACTGGTTGGGAGTGGGCGGGTTATGGAGCCCTGGCGTCATAACCCGAAGGTCTCTTTTCCTCGTACTAAAGTACGTATCTTCCCTCTCTGTCGTGGGCGCCATAAACCCCGAAATTTAAAATTATACTAATGTATACCCGAACGCGAGAACTAACTTCTCTCCCGAATAATGATTACGCGCAACATGCTTGCGCCGCTATCAGAGTGGGGAGCATGATAAAGCCAAGAGAGAGTATCGAGGTATATTAAGTATATAAGCATATCTATACATATATATACGGCGTTCTCTCTCGCACTCATTATATTATATGTGAAATTGATATTGCGGTTCATCGTTGGATTTTCTCGAGTACTTAAATGAATGATTAAATGTTGCATGAGATATATGTTAATTATATATATATTATTGATGAAATTTATTATTTATTATGTATTTTTGGTGTTATTTTGGTGACATTTTGGTGTTATAAATTTGGTGTTTTTCGAGTATTTTGTAAGTAAAATATTTTGAGTCCGGAAATTTGATTTCGAGTGTCGCGCCATATAAGTGATTTTCCATGAGGACAATTATCCTCGTGCAGGTTCGTGCATCCTGGAATAAAACCAATCAAATTGTCGAGAGAATTTTCCACGAATGATATCGTGTTTCAGCTAAAGTATCCAATGATCGATAATCAGGCGATCTCCGAAAAGTTCGTTACGAGAGGCGGATCATCCCTCGATCGCATCCTTCCGTTCTTGTTACCCTAGCTTTCGAGGAAGGCAGAAGTGTGTTTTTGAAGAGAGAGATATTATTTAGAGGAAATATATTAAGAAGGAGAAATATACATTTTTGTAGTTAGGAGAAATTTAAAAGAGAGTAGAAATATTAATTCAGTCATCGTGAGTTTAGACGAGAGGATAACTAAATAATCATTGTTACTGTGGATTAGAATATATTAATTAATATTGCATATGGATTCAAGGTGAAACGTTTACTTTTGCAGCATCTAGACCTCATGGATAGCTGAAGTAATTAAACTTTATGGAATTTTCGAGTTGTTTATTTTATTTACAGGTGCAGTTTTGTTAAATTGAGTAAGGTAGCGGATCCGATAGTTTAGAGTATTGGTAACCAATTATTTATTTTCAGCTCGAGTTCAGTAAAATAAAATTAGTATTAAAAATCGAGTTAGCGTCCAATTTTTGGTGCGAATTCATCCTATATATATGTGTGAGTGAGATTGTGCGTGTGATCGCGTCGCGTCTTTCTTTTCTTTTCTTTATCAATTATTTGTTAATTAAAGTAAATTGTTTAAGATAAGTCGAATTACGTTTCGTGTTATAGATTGACAAACAACCGGCGTGCGGTGTAAATAACCATTGGAGTGTAAATTTATTTGATTGAATAAATTAGTTGATTAATTGGATATAGAGTTGTTAATTTATTAGTAGATTGCTCCTCGTGTTGTCGGTGTTGCTTGTGTCGACAAGGAAAATTATAAAATTATCATTTGCTGGTTCGACGTGGGTTTCGCCATTTTATTTGACCCCCCTTTACAGAGTGCGGTAGTCTCAAGTCGAGGTGAGGCTTTTAATTATAATAAAATCGAGGTGAAATAGGGTAATAATTAAAAATATTTGCGTGAGGTTAAAGGTTTTATAGGTTTGGTAATTTTTAAGTAAAATCTACCTAACAATGTTTATAAATAATAAAAAACCAATTTTGTATATTCATCTAATGATAAAGTGCATATGCGCATGCGCGTTTTCAAAATGGCTGACCAGGCGGGAATAAAATAATAATTCTAATTTAAACTCTGAACAGATTTGAGTTATAGCACTCAAAACGTACGAATAAAATATTAAATAATATTATTAAACACATTTTTAATAGATATAAAACGAAATGCTACAGAATACAATGACATTGACGATGAAGATATAAATCAAAATAATGATTACTATTTACATATAATAATTAATCTCCTTGAAAACCGTTCCACGGAAAAATTGGATAAAATTTTTATTAAACATTGCCGATTAATTGATTCTGATTTATTACTTGCACGATCAGCCCTAAATAATTTAAAACTGTCGAAGGTTCCTGAAAAAGAAAATAACACTATTCAAAATGATCATTTATTTGCTGTAGAAAGATGGCATAATAAAGTAGAAAAAATTCATATTGATATAGATGATTCATTTGATGTTTCAGACTCCAAGAAAATAGACGATTATTCTGATGTAAAATTAATAGATACTGAGCCTCTCACAAACAAAAGTGTTGAAGACCGTAAATTGTACTGCCATAGCTTAATTGATCATAATTATTTTTTGAAAGAGCTCAGTGAAGAAGAAAGAATATTTACAGAATTTAAGAATAATATATTACTCTCATCAAGTTTAGAAGATAAAAAAGAAATTGAATTTAATAATCAAAAGCCACCTACAGAATTAAATACAAGAGGGTAGTACCTTATGCCGAATTCAAATATATCTCTTATATTGCAAAGACCTCATCAAAATAAACGAAAAGGTAAAGGCATAACAAAAAACGGTAATCGTTTAAAATCAAAATTAATTGATGGTCGTCGAGTAACCCTTAGAAATACTTGCCCATTCAATGCCATCACGCTTGCAGTAATATACAAAATTAAAAAAAGTTTATAATGTCAAGCAAAAATATATCAAGTGCTGCACAATATTTATGCTATGCAACAACAATAATGAATTATTTTATAAACGGGGTGAGCAATATATTTTCACAAATCGTGTCCATATATTATTATCAATGTTTGATACAGAAAGCGGTATTAGTAATTGTGAAGGAAATGTAGGATTAATTTTTACAAATTTAATGCAAAACTATAACTGCACTAGATGTATTTCAAGGTGTACAGAATGCAAGTCAGGTAAGGAGGAAAAGAAATGTATAGTGCCATTACCTAGTCTGAATATTGTCTGGGAGCACCAATATGCAAATTTAGAAGAAGAAATAATTAGAGACACTGCTGACAAATTTGTGTATTGCTCAATCCGCGACAAATATTCCACAAAAGTAAAATATAATTTGGGCCCTTACATATGTGTAGATGTGGAAGATGCTTACAAAGTCTTCATACTCAAAATCAAAAGGAATGACTGGAGAAGCTAAACAGTCAATTAAACAACATATCGGAAAAACTACATATAAATAATAATAATTACTTACTATGCGGTGCTGTGCAATATACTCCAGGTCATTGCATATAGCTCGTGGTCGCCATATTAATGGCCATTGGGAAATTGAAAACATTCTGCAGGACAGTGTACACCACATTTGCAAGAATTTCCCTAAAATGCAAATTGCATTAATATTTTATGCAGAAATATAATAAAATTGCAATGCTTTTACAGCAGTATTTTAAATACAAAAATTAGAATTATGTTTATTGTTTTATTTAGTTCTTAAATATAGTTACAATAATAATCAGAAGTTTAACAATTATTCATAGAGTAGAGTGTGCTTCATAAATATTCCACTCCACCATCTGCAGTATGGACGCTTCACAGTTATTGATGAGGGACAGCGTACACCGACAATTGGCAATACTCTACGGATTCCGCCGGATCCGCCGTTTACACAGTTTGGAAGTAATTTTTTGAAATATAAATAAAATTTAATGTTTAATTAAGTTGAAGCAAGATTAGGTTGCAGTATCCAAGCAATTCTAATAATGAATTTGTATGTGAACTTAATAAATTTCAATTTTCAAGATAGTATAGCTTTATATAAGGATTAGATGACATTAAACCATATAGCAAACCAACCTTCTTAAAAAAGCTTGGGCAATAATTTTTTGTAGATTATTTATTTTTAGAACATTTAATATTTTATCAATATCTTAAATTTAATATCATAAACATTTATTATTAACTTTGTGTTTACAAATTTTAATAATGAATTTGTACATGAATTTAATAGATTCTAAACTTCAAGATAGTGTATAGCTTTATGTAAGGTTATGTAAGGATAGATATAGTTTTACATATACTATTTGAAAACAGTACAGTAGTTTGTCATTAGCCAAAACAGGAGATTATATGATAGTATTATATTGTATGATCATTGTGTCCAGGTAACAATTAAATTAAATCTTCCAAATATTTTATTTATTTATCAATTACAATAAACCAATATTTATTTATTTAATTCATTAGAAAGTTTGCGTCTCCTGCAAAAAGTTTGCCAATCACACTGCCAATGTACCTGTTAGTCTAATAATGTATCAATAAGCTTTATATGCGATGCCCCAGTTGTTCGAATTACAAATGTGTATTACTATTTTATTGTAAATGATTTATGCTCGTTTTTGTATGGTTAATAAATAAATAGAAATGATCTCTTCGAGCTATTTTTATTTTATTGCTAAAGTTTCGACCGATTAACTCCTTATTACGGTCATCTTCAGGGCTCTTGTACTAAGCTAAAGTTTCTACTCTGTATCACAGAGGAGTCAAAGTTACAACTCAAAGTCAGTTTCAATATACAGTTAGTACAATATACACTCACCGAATGTCTCTTGAATCTATTTCGTTTCATCTATTAAAGTAAATGCAGTCAGATCATACACATTTTCATAGACTGATACCTCATAATTTAAGAATACATTACGAGTATAATCATTCTCTCAAACATTATTTTACAGATTTCTACAACATATAGCTGTACAAAACACTTTCCTTTGTTTGGGATATCGGATTACAGAAGCTGCTCTACTAGTGATGAATTATAATTTATATCATAAGTGCACAAAAAATGTGCCGCTAAACTGTACAGGCACATTGTACATTTATTGTAAAGACAGCAAATTTATTAGTATAATATCTATCACTAAAAGATACATTTTTTGCACAAAAGTTAGTTTTAATGAATCTAATTTTCATAAATTTGATTGTGACTCAGTTGATGTTGAGAATCGCGAAAATTGTCAAAAAATTTATTCAATTGTTGCCAATTATGACCAACATGTAAATTGGAAAAGCGATCTTAGTAGGCACGAATTATGGTATTTTTCGTGTGTATCAATGCAATTAAAAAAACTAACCCAGTCTATTTTTAACTTTGAACAATATCAAACAGTTTTGTTATTTTGATAGGAACATTTCGTCCCTATAAAGTTAATGCTACATAACCGTTTCTAAGCAATGAAAAATAATGCCATAACTTTAACTATTTCCGTGCTATGTATCTGGAAATAGGACCATCATCTAATTACAATATGACGAAGTTACCCTGTAAATATCAGGTAAATCGGTGAAAAATTGACTAAGTTTTCTTAGATACATGATTACATACATACATACATCCATACATACATTTTAGGGAGGGCCTTAAATCAGTTCTAATATGCAGGAATTTCTCTTATAACCCATTATCTAGTATATTTTGATGCATCACACATTTGGCGATGATGAAAATATAAGGCTCTCTCGTGTAACGGTCGTGTCTAAAAATTGAGTTAGTGATTTTTATTTTAAATTCTTTTTGAAACATTGTGCGAGATGTCATTTTGAATGTCTGTGCAGCGTGTGCGAAATACCACTTTCATGCACTATTGTGCAAAATTCGCGCATGCGCAGTAGATAATTTTCATAGTTCGTCTAGTAAATTTAAGAAAAGCAATCCCCCACTTTTTATGTTTGTGTTGAGTGAATCTTTGCCAAGGTCTTGCTCAGATTCCAGGATTCGATCAGGAAGGAAATTGAAATCATTAATAGTAAATTTAGAAATAATCATCTATATTTAGTAAATAACATTTAATGATAATTATATATATATACAAAGAAAAGGTCTCAATAAATATAGTGCCTGCTTTCGTTTCTGACCCGGGACGTAAATTAGTTAATCTGAAATCAATCAGGTAAAATAATGCTTAGTATTTACGCGACTTATCAACTTTACAGTGCTATCTTATTACTAGGTCCCTAGGTAGACGCAACTAAGGGTTAACTTATACGGCGATGGTACGGTAAGGATGATCCACGTGTGCTCACGAGAATACGATCGGGATAACGGTTACGATACGGGAGGATGTACGTATGCTCACGCTGGCGAGATTTGGTTTGGCCGTGTGCTCACGACCAGCTTCCTCCGGCTCCCTGATCCAGACTGGTTACAGCGGTTCTCGTCGCGCCTTATATACCCGAACTGCGAGAGCGCGCATGCGCAGAACGGGGTTTTCCCACTCCGAACGAGGTAAATGAACTTGACTAGAAGGTGCAGTAGTGGAGTAGCGGTTACTCACCCTTGGCTATTTATATCGCGGTCGTTGAACTTGCGGTTTATAACGCGTGTTTATCGTGAAGCTCTCTTACTGTACTATGATTCTTACACCCAATGATAACTTATAAACTGAGAAAATTTTTGGACCTATGCTATAAGTGCTAGTACGCCAGACATCCAAAACGCGTTACAGTATTCGCACGAGCGTTTTGGGCAGATACTGTACAAAAATTGTACACCAGACGTCCAAATGTGGCACTAGTGTCGCTCAAACAGCGAAAAATCCTCACTTTTGGGCAGCATCGGTACAAAAATTAGTAGAGTTGATGCCCAAAAGGTTATGTGCAGCAGCTGACTTGAGCAATTACAGCGGATGCCCAAAAATTCTCTCAGTGTACTTATTAATTATATAATGATTAGTGCGTGCAAATATTGCGCGTCGCATTCCCCTCTTTTTTCGGAGAGTAAAATTTCGGTATTTTACTCTGAAATAGAAAAAAAATATCAAAACTTAACTTAAGTAACGCAAAAATGTGAAGTTTATGTCGAATATCACCCGTGCGTGGATTCAACCGCAGGAGCCTCTTGAATCCTTCATAGCGAACTACATATTTCTTCCAAGTCTTCCTCGCGCAGACTGTCGAACCATGCAAAATCTGTCGCGTCTAAGTCTTTTACCCAGATAACAATATGTTCGCACAATGCCGACATTGTGCTCAGCACGAACGCTCCATGCGTGACGTCCAGGTGTTACCGCTCCGGGGTCTGGTAATGGCGTCATTATGCTTGTCATAATGCTGTCACGCGTGCTACCGCCGTGCCGCATGAAATGCCGACATAGTGCCAGCATTTTCAAAGCACGGATGTAAACTTTTGATGGCCCGTGTGCCGTTGTTATGCCGTCATAGTGCAATCATATATATTTTTATGTATAAGGGGTCGGGGGAGGGGGGATAAAAATGAAAATAATATAAATGTTTTTAATAAAATTTTTATTATAATTAAAAATTGTTTAAATCAAAATTTTTAAATTAAATTAAAAAATATATAGCTGGTCCCAGAGCTTCATCTGCTATTTCTGTAAAAGAAAATTATTATATTATTGTTCGTAAATTATATTGGTTAAATCTTAAATAAATAAATAAATAAATACCTAATTCTGCTAGTATTCTGCTTCTAACTTCCTTAAAGTTGTCCAGTCTGCTGATCCTTGTCTGCCTCTATAAAAAAAGATTAAAATATATAATAACCATTAACAAAGATAAACATTAATTATATTAAAGACAGAATGCTTCCATATACAGTTTCAAAACCATACATTGAATCAACTAAAGAAATCAAGTTGTAAATTAAATAATCTAATTTTCATTTCTGATTCATCAAAATTTTGTACCTCAGTTTTCTGTAATTGTTATATCTTATATGTACTTCTATCCAATTAATTCCAAGAGAAAGGTGTATCATGAACTCACTAAGTTTTTCTAACGATATGTGTTTCAGGCTCTCCTTACTTTCTGGTTGATTGCAGCAAAATTTTAGAATTGAAACTTGATTTTTTCAAACTGGCTGGTCGTACAGTTTTCAAATTTTGTACTCAAGCTGTGTGAGTATATTTTATTCCAGATTGGTAGCAATTTTAATTAACAATAACCAGAAAGTGACAATGTACCGCTTGAAATATATACCGCCAAAAGCACTTTGTAAGTTCAGGATACACCTTCCTTTTGAAATTACCTAAAATCGTAATAGATATTAGATACAATCCTTACGGAGAGTTTGCTTACAAAATTTTAAAGCAATACAATGAACCAGTTTTAAAATATCAAGTTCTAGGTCTCAAAATTTTGGAAAAAATGATATACTTTTATTATGGTCCAATGTATAGAATTAAAATTTTATATGCAAACTGTGTGGGTGTGTTCTATTTCAGATTCTTTGTAATTTCAGTTAGCAGCAAGCAGAAGGTTACAAATTGTTTAAAATACCTATCGTTAAATGCACTTTTTGAGTACACCATACAACTTGTGCTTGATGTTAACTGAAATACAATTAGATTTTGGAGAAGAAGCATACACTAAAACTACCAAGTTCTTCGAATGTTAAAACCTGTACCTGGCTTTTAAAAAGACAATCCTTCGTGGGCTGTTGTGGAAGTAGTCCAAGCTTGTTGTTGCTTCCGCTGGTGACCAGATGAAGGATTCCAAAGGTTTAACCATGTAAATTAAAAGTACTTAGTATTGCAGATTGGCAAAATTTCCCTAAAAAGAATCAAGTGTTGTATAATGTTCTGAGGAATGAAAAAATTTATTGAGTGCGTAAATAATTTAATAAATATTGGAAGGTTATAGACTTTCTTGACTTATACAGTAGCAGTGAATTTAGAAATATTACTTACAACAGCTAAATACATGTCTCCTACAGCTGGGTACAAGTACAAGATGATGTCAGCCGGGATCTCTGGTATGTCTATTTCATCTCGGATGTCATCGCATGCAGCTACAAAAATTTTTTGTAAGGGTTAAAGTGAGAAAGGCCCCGACCTCGCCCAACTCCGTGAGGCTCAGCCACAGCAATCAGCCCCTTCAACGCTCTTTGACATTGCTTAATTTTTTAAAACTAATAAAAATAAAACAAAACTAATAAAAATAAAACAAAACTAATAAAAATAAAATGAAACTAATAATACCAAACAAATTAATTTTACATTTTTAATATGTTCTATTTTTTAATTTTTAATTTAAAGAAACAAAAAATGTAAAAGAGCGTTTAGATTAACACGAGCACGTCGAGGTGGAGGCTGCTCTTCCGTTGGCTCGTTTATAGGATGCTTCCTAGGATTCGCGGGAGGTCTTTTCTGGCGATACCCCTCCTTGGCGTTCTTGATTGTCTTGGTCGTGGCAATCGAAAACTTGTCCAAGGTGGGCTTCTCCAGAGCGTGCTTGTTGAAATTCATGGCAGCTGTAAAACAAAAAATACTCGTTAGGAATGCAAAATTTATGTATAAAACCTCCAATTTAAAGTATGCGTACCTTCGCAAGCCTGCGCAAAACGTGTCGATTTTAAAGCCACCTTGACGTTATCATTCTTCGATCCATGCCAGGAGAGGTTTCTAAAAAGATTCTCGTCGAATTCAAAGCAGTTTTTGAAATAAAAATTTGTTTCTTCATGAACATTTGCACCTCCCAGGTAGGTAAGATAGTTGACCTAAAACAATTATTATAATTTTCTTTTAAATAAAAATAATCTTACAAAAGATAGTTATATTCATAAGGAAATAACACGATTACTTACGACATCGTCGAACAGCTCGTCAGTGGCATTGTCAAATGCGAGCAGATCCGCAACTGACTTGAAGGGGAAGCAAGCAGGTTTTGCCCTAGCCTTAGGAGAGTTTCTTTTGGACAAGTCCCTCAGCATCTTCAAAATGGCACTAAAAAGGAAAAAATATCATTAGCAATTATTGCTTAAATTGAAATATTAAAGCACAAATATCTACTTACTCTTGCCGTTGCTCCATGCGTTTCGACCTTTCGTCCATTCAACTGAAATGAAACGTACAAATTAATAATGTATAAATAGAATATGGTTAATTTTAATAATTACAAACGTACGTTGCCAAACTCTCAAGGGCTGAAAGTCGATTGTTTATGGTGCTGTAACAAAAAATAAATCAATAAACAAAATGCATAGAGATAAAACATACAACAAATAAAAAATATTATGCAAACTTTAATTACCTATTTGTTGCTTCCACATTCACCATTCTTCTATTTGTCGAACTAAAATGTTTTTTAACAAAGTTATTATAAAAATAAGTTTGAATGCGGCTAATGAAAACTTTTACTTACTCAATTTTCTCTTTCAATTGCTGGATCCCCGATCCTAATTTGGAACCAGAAATTGCAGCAGGTTGCGCTATATTTATTTATACACTATTATTTGGTTAATAAATTATTAATTATAACGTAGAAATAATTCTTTTTACAAAAGGTCATCCGTGGAGCGACAGTCTGATGGTAACGGAGCTTTTTCAGCCATTGGCACCTTATTTATCTACATATATACAATAAAAATCAACGTGAAATTTGAAGGAAAAGCTATAGGGTTGACTGCGTTGAAATAATTTTAACCGCGACGAAATGTTCAGTGCTACATTCTTTCGTCAGAAGCTGCTTAGACCAATACGGCATTAAAAAGCATTTGCCCACAACTCGATCGAGCTCAACCAGCGTTGCCAGATAAAGGTGTTTTTTCTTTGTTGCACTCACACAGTATGACCTCACTTACATTAGATAATAGAGGACAGAAAAACCCTAAATGGTAACGCTGAGCTCAACGTACATCAATCGTGGACTTAAAGAAGAGCAAAGATAAATACCAATGTCAGATGAACGACACGGACTATCAAAGAAATCGTCAATTGTTGTGAATTTCTTTTAAAGTAGATAACACCCATTATTGCGTTCTATAATATTTTGAATGATAGCTATGGAACCGTTTCGAAGAATAACCGCGCTATCCTGACGAAGTTTAGACAAATAAATGCATCCTGTAAGAACTTTACTATACTGAGAGTAATTGGAATAATCGATTAGTGGAGTAGGACCTTCCGCGTGTTTTCCAATAATACTAACATGTACTTTACTCTGCGTGTGGCAATTTTCCGCGTTCCTATCAGCCATCTGCTGCAAATGTTGACTTGGCTTCCTGCACATTTTACGACAATACATCATATTGTTTTCATCGGGAAACGCTGAAAAGGAATCTAAGGCACCAAAAGATCTAACGTCGTCGGCAAGATGTAATAGAGCATGCACGTTATATGATAAAAATTCTATTCCATAAACGGCAGAAGAAGTCTCGTTAAAAATTTCAATGCAATTTTCTGCAAAATCAACAGATTGGATGGTGTGTCCAGGATCTACTATAATTCTGATGGCTGTGTGAAGAAGAAGAAAATAGGTGTATAAAGCATCGTTTACCAATCCGTTGAGAATAATCGGTCCGGTGTATAAAAGTATCTGTCTTTGCTCGGTGGCTTTAAACTTGCCATGCTTTTCGATATTGATAGGCTTCCGAGCAAAATCCCTTGGACAGTACATTTTTACCGCTTCGAGTCGGCTATTTATGTTTGAATATGACTCTTGTTTGATATTTTTGCCGACTGAGCAAACCTACCATCGATTATTCCTTGGAAGATTTTTTCCATTACGCCGAGGCACACCAAGTGCATATAATCGAATACTGTACCGGAAACTAAATTAAAATTACCAAGCGAAGCAAGCGGGCATTCGATGCAATTATGATGTTCAATATCCAGCAATGACAAATATTCATTCTCTGTACGAAGTCTATGATTTATTCCTTCGTATACCATAACTCCAGCGCGAATATACTTCCCTCTAACCCAGCATCTTGAACAAGGAGCTCGAGAATTGTGGCCGCGATGACCTAAGGAAAAAGAACGAGCAGGTGCATCGGCAATAAAGCATCTCAAGCGAAGGGAGATATTTTTGTTTTTAAAATTAAAACTATTGTCGATTAGATTCTGCATCTCCTCTTTAAACGGCTGAAAGAAAAGTGATGCGCTGGATGGTTGTGTGGAGCCTTTAAATACACCGACAAAACATGGGCTACTGTTCGGAATATTCGATACTCGAATTTGAATAGGCCACATCAAGATTTTACTCATTTTGTCCAGAGAAGCCTCGTCGGTACTAAAATCTATTTCAAGTATGGTATCAGGAGGCACTCTTTCAGAAATCGATGAAAGGCATTGGACAAGAGCATGACGTACACCCAAATGGAGATACTCGCCTCCGGCAACTTGATTGATGGAAAATGTAGAGTCAGCGGGTGTTTTCATGATTGCCCTTGGATCGATATGCATGCTCGAGAAGCAATCATGACTCTTGACGACTCGTAAAATTGCTTTTATCTGCTAATGAGTCAGGTTTTGTTCGGCGAAAACCAAACGTAATTTTTCTTCAAAAATTTCGACGTTGTCGCGCGAACAATCGAAATCGCAATTACTCGGTGCAGATTCATTGAAAACGCTGGTATTTGATTCACCGTCGACAGAACGATCTGGATCAGACGCAACTGAGAAAGGAGAAACTACTGTTGTTTTAGAATTAAAAGTTGCAGAAGAAGGAAAATAATCAACGTCAGCAAGGGAGCAGACAGCATCAGATGCGATAGCAGAATTATTTATAGAAGTTTGCGCTAAATAATCATCACGAGCTCTTTGAAACAATCTTCTTTTACGAGCTCTGTAGTCAATGCCACAATCGTTCAAATGCTTCCTAGACCGTAAACTTCGAAGCTTGTACATTTTTCAAATCAACAAAAGACGTCACTATCATGCTTACAGTTGTAAGATGCGCCGACGGAGTGCAGGAGCTTATAATGTGGATGTTACACTGCAGCTTAAATCAACACTCGAGCAGACCTGCGAAATATAAAAAATCTATTATAAAATATTCTTCTATACGAAATGTTTGATAAATATTAATTGGTAATCTTAATTAATAAATTAATAAATTAATAATTAATTAGTAAGTCATTTTTCTCAATATTTGTTGACATTAGAAGAAAAATACAAGAACAACTTTTTGCTTAAATACTGACATAAAGAACCTATGGCAGCTATTAAAATCCAAGTAATTGTTGATTTCAAAAAATTTGAAAATTGCTGTGAAAAGCCGATACATGAAACTTAAATGAATTTAGAAGAGTAGTTGAGTACTGCAAGTATTTAGGATTAATAATAGATTTTAATATGAAATGGGACATGATATACAATACATTATTAATAAAACTAAATATCTTTTAAATGTTTTTGTCAAATTTTCATGTTTTATGCAAAGTAAGATTGTTATTTTTATTGGATTGTTAGTAATTTTCACAAAATTATAAAGATATTTATATTGTTATTGATATAATGAACATTTTCTTTGACTGTTATCTGTATTAAAAAATTATACTTATTTAAAATTGTATTTTAATTAGCTTTAAGTTATTTTGTATGTAATTTAAATTTAAGTATTTTTAATATTTTTCTTTTCGAACTAGTCCTGTGAACAGGAAAATTATAAATTTACCTTTGCAAGAACTGCATAAGACCTATATTTATAATAATAAAATAAAATTCTATAATAACCTTCGAAACAGATCCTTTTTCTACAAACCGCACACACAGTCCACGTAGATATTGCCCAGCTGTTGGTCTTTCTTCAAAGAAACAGCTGCTAGTGATAAACTGCTTCCTGTCGATGAAGTCTATCTGTTTTTTCTGCAATATTTGCTACTTTAGAGATCCCTTCGAACCCACCTACGAATAGGTGAATTTTTATCGAAGACTAAAGTACACAAACCTTGCTGAAAAAAATCTTCAGTCCAATCTTCAGCTGTTTTCTTCCCAGATCTGAAATATAAAAATTAAATATAAATAAATAAACTCTTATAGTTGCAAATTCTCTGGGTGTAAATTGATTTAAATTTGATTCAAATTGATTAAATTAAAAATAATAAAGAACTTTAAATATAAATGTTTTAAATAACTTACGTAGATGAAGAACAATCCAGGTCCTCTTGTACCGTACCACAAGCTAGAAAATGTTTCAATCGCTCCTGATATCCTTGATCCGTTGATGAAAATTTGAAGATTTACCTAAAGACAATAATAAAGACATAATTAGCAAGAATAAAAACTATAAGTAATAAAGTATGAAGAACCACCATGATAGAAAGAAGCTATAAAAATCATTGTCATTTTGTCATTATATATGACAAAAAATTTGTGATTGTTACATAAAATAAAAAAAATATACTATAAATATTATTACATATAGATTGTAAAAGTAATTATTTATAAAATTATAGAAACTAACCCTGCAATTAATGAAGTAGATCTTAAAAATGCACACACAGGCGAACGAGGATGTTTTGATAAACTGAAAAAAGAGAAAATAATTAAATCAATGTTACAAAACTTTTTTTCTAATACATAAATTTGCCAAAAAGATATAGTAAAAAAAAGAAAAGAAATTTTTTTAAGATATTTGAATAAGCAATTTAAATAATATAATAAATAAAATGTAATTATAATGTATTATTATATAATTATATAATAATATAATATCAAATAAATTAGCAAGATTTGTGTTTTAAAAAGGCAAGCCGAAAGTTTTGAGTATCTCGTATAGCAAAACTACAGAGAAAGAACAAAAACATGTCGAAATTAGTTTATTCAAACAATTGAACATAGAATACACATATATTTCGTGCACTTGTATCGACCAATCACAGACGCTCTACTCAAGCAAACAAAAAGAGCGCGAGAATTGAAACACTATACATGAAAAATAAATTGTTTTTCGATAAATTATCAAAATTCAGTTACAAGAAACAAATAAAAATTTAGTTTTAAGTGGATTTCATTATTACAATAGAATGAAAAATATTAATATTACAATAAAATAGTTAATTATAATGATAAGATAACTAATAAAGTAAATTTTCTATATTACTAACTCTGTAAAAAAAAACTAGTTTATTCTCATGATAGTGGTATAACTCTATACTATCAAAATGTTCGTAGTATAAAAATATATAGTTCCTGATATTATTGTATTTTCGGAAACTTGGCTACATAAAGACATATCTAATCAAGAAATTGGTCTACAAGGTTACAATATATACAGGTAGGACAGGAATAGTATATCCAACAGTGATAGAAGGGGTGGTGGTGTATTGGTGGGTGTGAAAGACAATTTGGTATCTTCTTCTATTGTTATAAGTCCCTCCCAGGTTGAGAGTGTATTTGTGAAGATAACATCACACCATCATTCCTTTATAATTGGTTCGGTCTATATTCCACCTTCTTCACCAACAACGCTCTACAAGGAATATGTGGTCCAAGTTTTATCGTTGAAGACTGAATATAGTGATATTAAGTTTATATTATTTGGTGACTATAATTTACCTAAAATTAAATGGGGTAATGATCCTTATTTACATTTCGAGTGTTTAGGATATGTTACTCCGGGGAACTTATGTAGTGCAGAATATTTAAGAGACTCATTTAATTTTTTGGAGCTAAAACAACTTTATCCGATTAATTTGAATAAGGGTTATTCTCTTGATTTATTATTTTCTGAATTCGACTACTTGCACTTGATTCATGAGTATGAATCACTTCTTCCAGTGGATGGCCATCATGACCCTGTTTATTTTATTCTTGATTATCCTGTACAACGCAGAGACATTGGGGTCAAGTATGGTCTTGACTTCAGCAACGCTGATTATGAGTTGCTAAATAGAGTCTTGGAGGATATTAATTGGTCTGAATTGTTTACAAGTGAAGATATTAACATTAACCTTGCAGTTTTCTGCGATGTGATAAGAGACACTCTGAATAAATATCTACCTAAGAAGCGTGTTACGATAGGAACCTACCCCAGGTGGTTTTCAAGTGAGCTTAAGCAATTAATTATAAATTAGAAGATCGCGCATAGGATTTGGAAGGGATCCAATAATTTAGAGGATTACGTTGAGTTTAAGCGGATTCGTGTAATGTGTATTCGGTGTTCTAAAACCTGTTATCGCAATTATATTGATAAAATTCAAATATACTCTCGTAATAATTTAAAATCTTTTTTTGCTTATGTTAATGGACTTAAGAAAGATAATGGATTGCCCAATGAGTTGTGTTATTTGAATAGAACTGCACAGGAGCCTCAGGATATGGCAAACATGTACGCTGATTATTTTGGTTCTGTATTTGGTGATGCTAACTTACCACCCTTTGTTCAATCACCGGTTCCATCTATTATTAGTTGCTTTGTGATTAATCGCGATGATATACTAACACACGTAAATATGATAAAAACTAGTACTAATCACGGTCCGGATATGGTCCCAAGTATTTTCCTTAAGTCTTGTATAGCCTCTTTATTATCTCCTCTTCATATACTATTTCAACAGTCTTTAAGTACAGGTGATTTCCCGGACCGGTGGAAGGAGTCATATATTACTCCAATTTTTAAATCTGGGGAAAAGGCTGACGTCACCAATTATAGACCAATTTCAATCATCAGTGCCATTCCAAAACTCTTGGATGCGATTATTGCTGACAAGCTGTCTGATATGATTTGCCATTTAATCTGTCCGGAACAGCACGGCTTTGTTAGAGATAGATCTACGGTTACCAACTTGCTCTGTTTTACTAATGATGTATTTGATAATATTTCAAAACAGGTTCAAACAGATGTTATCTATTTGGACTTCTCCAAAGCTTTTGATTCGGTAAATAATGTCAGGCTTGTGAGTAAACTGTTTGCTATCGGTATTACCGGACTGGCTCTTGAATGGATTCAATCGTATTTGTCATCACGTTTTCAGACTGTAAGATTGGGTAACTGCATATCAAAGAGTGTAATGGTAAGATCAGGTGTTCCTCAAGGATCACACCTAGGCCCTGTTCTGTTCACTTTGTTTATTAATGATATAAATTCAGTCATAAAATTTACTAAATTCCTATTATATGCGGATGACTTAAAATTATATTGCGATGTTAAATCTCCGCTAGACTGCGGTAAAATTCAAATTGATCTTGATAATATTTGCGATGGTCTTCATTCAATGGTTAAGTTTAAATTTTAAGAAAACTAAAGTGATGTCTGTAGTTAAATCTAAATATCCTATTGAATTTCAATATTTATTATCTAATAATAATATAGATAGGGTATCAGAGTTTATGGATCTCGGTATATTGGTTTGTAACGATCTGAATTTTGACAGACACCTAGACAATGTTATTAGTAAGATGTCTAAGTCACTTGGATTTATAACTAGATCTACTAAGTGTTTTACTTCAATAGAGTCTATTATTCATTTGTATAAATCAATAGTATTACCTATAGCTACATATGGATCTTTAATATGGTCTCCATACACTAACTCTGGAGTAACCAAACTTGAATCAGTTCAACATAGATTTCTGAGGTACATTGCTTACAAGTCTGGTCAACCTATGCAATTTGATAATCATAATTTCAGTCATATATCGAGTAAATTTAATATTTATACTTTAAAATCTCTACATAATTTTTATGATTCGATGTACTCTTATAAAATTTTTTATTCTCTAATTAACGTATCTCAACTTAATGATATATTTGTACGCAGGCAACTCGGCTATACGTTTCGTACCGATAATATGTACAACGAAGTAAATTGCAAACATAACTTTATTTATTTTTCTCCGAAAGCCAGATTATTACGTCTTTGGAACTCTCTTCCTAGTGTCATTAGGGATGATTTAAATTTAGTTTCGTTTAAATTAAAAGTACGTAAGGAATATTGTTGCTTTTATTAATTATCAATAGTTTATTTTCAACTGTTAATTAATTTTATTACTTCATGCGATGACTGTTGCGCCACTATCATGATTTTGTTATATAAATTTTGTACAAGGGTCCTGTACCCGTTGATTTGATAATAAATAATAAATAAATAAATAATATTATTGACTCTAGTAAACTTTTAAATAAATACACCTTTATGAAAAATTTCAGCAACACTTTTCTGACAAACTGTGTTCTATTAATCTGTTATAAAATACTAAAATTAATATGACAACAAAAAGAAACACTTGTCTGCTGCGTATATAAACTATTACATACTTTTAGTAAGACAGGTGTTATTGTGTTGATACAATGTCGCCTCTAAACAGGGTTCCTTACAACCTGCAAATTCTAGATTCGTGACCTTTTGGAGAGTTTATGAAGCCAAGGCGGTGCTGCTACTGGTTTCACTACTGCTGCTACAAAGAATCATGCGACACAAGCTAAATTTCTGTTATTTAATACATAATTACAAAGCATGTTGAATATACTCATTTGAAATGCTGTTCAAGAACGGAGGAAACACCGATTACAAGCTAATTAAAAAGTAGCACTTCTCCAATTGTTATAAGTCCCTCCCAGGTTGAGAGTGTATTTGTGAAGATAACATCACACCATCATTCCTTTATAATTGGTTCGGTCTATATTCCACCTTCTTCACCAACAACGCTCTACAAGGAATATGTGGTCCAAGTTTTATCGTGAAGACTGAATATAGTGATATTAAGTTTATATTATTTGGTGACTATAATTTACCTAAAATTAAATGGGGTAATGATCCTTATTTACATTTCGAGTGTTTAGGATATGTTACTCCGGGGAACTTATGTAGTGCAGAATATTTAAGAGACTCATTTAATTTTTTGGAGCTAAAACAACTTTATCCGATTAATTTGAATAAGGGTTATTCTCTTGATTTATTATTTTCTGAATTCGACTACTTGCACTTGATTCATGAGTATGAATCACTTCTTCCAGTGGATGGCCATCATGACCCTGTTTATTTATTCTTGATTATCCTGTACAACGCAGAGACATTGGGGTCAAGTATGGTCTTGACTTCAGCAACGCTGATTATGAGTTGCTAAATAGAGTCTTGGAGGATATTAATTGGTCTGAATTGTTTACAAGTGAAGATATTAACATTAACCTTGCAGTTTTCTGCGATGTGATAAGAGACACTCTGAATAAATATCTACCTAAGAAGCGTGTTACGATAGGAACCTACCCCAGGTGGTTTTCAAGTGAGCTTAAGCAATTAATTATAAATTAGAAGATCGCGCATAGGATTTGGAAGGGATCCAATAATTTAGAGGATTACGTTGAGTTTAAGCGGATTCGTGTAATGTGTATTCGGTGTTCTAAAACCTGTTATCGCAATTATATTGATAAAATTCAAATATACTCTCGTAATAATTTAAAATCTTTTTTTGCTTATGTTAATGGACTTAAGAAAGATAATGGATTGCCCAATGAGTTGTGTTATTTGAATAGAACTGCACAGGAGCCTCAGGATATGGCAAACATGTACGCTGATTATTTGGTTCTGTATTTGGTGATGCTAACTTACCACCCTTTGTTCAATCACCGGTTCCATCTATTATTAGTTGCTTTGTGATTAATCGCGATGATATACTAACACACGTAAATATGATAAAAACTAGTACTAATCACGGTCCGGATATGGTCCCAAGTATTTTCCTTAAGTCTTGTATAGCCTCTTTATTATCTCCTCTTCATATACTATTTCAACAGTCTTTAAGTACAGGTGATTTCCCGGACCGGTGGAAGGAGTCATATATTACTCCAATTTTTAAATCTGGGGAAAAGGCTGACGTCACCAATTATAGACCAATTTCAATCATCAGTGCCATTCCAAAACTCTTGGATGCGATTATTGCTGACAAGCTGTCTGATATGATTTGCCATTTAATCTGTCCGGAACAGCACGGCTTTGTTAGAGATAGATCTACGGTTACCAACTTGCTCTGTTTTACTAATGATGTATTTGATAATATTTCAAAACAGGTTCAAACAGATGTTATCTATTTGGACTTCTCCAAAGCTTTTGATTCGGTAAATAATGTCAGGCTTGTGAGTAAACTGTTTGCTATCGGTATTACCGGACTGGCTCTTGAATGGATTCAATCGTATTTGTCATCACGTTTTCAGACTGTAAGATTGGGTAACTGCATATCAAAGAGTGTAATGGTAAGATCAGGTGTTCCTCAAGGATCACACCTAGGCCCTGTTCTGTTCACTTTGTTTATTAATGATATAAATTCAGTCATAAAATTTACTAAATTCCTATTATATGCGGATGACTTAAAATTATATTGCGATGTTAAATCTCCGCTAGACTGCGGTAAAATTCAAATTGATCTTGATAATATTTTGCGATGGTCTTCATTCAATGGTTTAAGTTTAAATTTTAAGAAAACTAAAGTGATGTCTGTAGTTAAATCTAAATATCCTATTGAATTTCAATATTTATTATCTAATAATAATATAGATAGGGTATCAGAGTTTATGGATCTCGGTATATTGGTTTGTAACGATCTGAATTTTGACAGACACCTAGACAATGTTATTAGTAAGATGTCTAAGTCACTTGGATTTATAACTAGATCTACTAAGTGTTTTACTTCAATAGAGTCTATTATTCATTTGTATAAATCAATAGTATTACCTATAGCTACATATGGATCTTTAATATGGTCTCCATACACTAACTCTGGAGTAACCAAACTTGAATCAGTTCAACATAGATTTCTGAGGTACATTGCTTACAAGTCTGGTCAACCTATGCAATTTGATAATCATAATTTCAGTCATATATCGAGTAAATTTAATATTTATACTTTAAAATCTCTACATAATTTTTATGATTCGATGTACTCTTATAAAATTTTTTATTCTCTAATTAACGTATCTCAACTTAATGCTATATTTGTACGCAGGCAACTCGGCTATACGTTTCGTACCGATAATATGTACAACGAAGTAAATTGCAAACATAACTTTATTTATTTTTCTCCGAAAGCCAGATTATTACGTCTTTGGAACTCTCTTCCTAGTGTCATTAGGGATGATTTAAATTTAGTTTCGTTTAAATTAAAAGTACGTAAGGAATATTGTTGCTTTTATTAATTATCAATAGTTTATTTTCAACTGTTAATTAATTTTATTACTTCATGCGATGACTGTTGCGCCACTATCATGATTTTGTTATATAAATTTTGTACAAGGGTCCTGTACCCGTTGATTTGATAATAAATAATAAATAAATAAATAATATTATTGACTCTAGTAAACTTTTAAATAAATACACCTTTATGAAAAATTTCAGCAACACTTTTCTGACAAACTGTGTTCTATTAATCTGTTATAAAATACTAAAATTAATATGACAACAAAAAGAAACACTTGTCTGCTGCGTATATAAACTATTACATACTTTTAGTAAGACAGGTGTTATTGTGTTGATACAATGTCGCCTCTAAACAGGGTTCCTTACAACCTGCAAATTCTAGATTCGTGACCTTTTGGAGAGTTTATGAAGCCAAGGCGGTGCTGCTACTGGTTTCACTACTGCTGCTACAAAGAATCATGCGACACAAGCTAAATTTCTGTTATTTAATACATAATTACAAAGCATGTTGAATATACTCATTTGAAATGCTGTTCAAGAACGGAGGAAACACCGATTACAAGCTAATTAAAAAGTAGCACTTCTCCAATAAGTAATAAAGAGCAGTCACCCATCCTTGGAACGTAGCTGTCTCCAATCCTTGATGTACATCAGTCTCCTATGCTTGGCACTAAAATAAATAATAATTTAATTTTCAATCTTGAAATTTAATTCAATTCAACTTAAAATAAAAATAGACGCTAGGATCAAAAATCTTTTAACTTAAAGAGCTTATAATTTTCTATATGCACTGTATATAAAGTTATGATAAAAAAGGACCTGTGTAGTCAAAATTACTTGTTTAATATATTGTTGAACATAATTTACAGGTGATTTAGAGTACAAAAAATGTATGTGTTAAGTTTGAATACAAGAGAAGCTGTAAAGTTAAGCAGTATTTGGAGATGGATATACATTTACATCTATAACTGTATACGAAAAGTGTATATTTCTGTAGAGGATAAAAATAGAACACTTTTTGACACCTAAAAATTAGTGTGAATCTAAGTGTACCAGTATTTCGCTGGGCGACCATCCGTGTCACCATTTCGCAAACATACCGTACTCTCATAATGCCGACAAGACGTGCGTCACGCCGTGTCGACATCGTGCTGACATTATGACAACCGAGTTTGCGTTTGTCCGGTGACGGCACTAAGGTGTCATTTTGAAGTCATGAGCGGCCAGCACTCGTGGCCCCAAAATGCTCGACACGTGATGTTATCGGGGTATCATCTGCTCTAAAATTGTTTTGTATTAAAACTGTAGTGTCGGTTTCGTTTGTGGACAGCGCGATTTTCTTGTCACCACCTAGCGTCTTTTCTTGGAGGTTCTATTTTTGTAATGTTTTCGGTAGCCACCTCGCGGTTTCTACTGGAATAATGGTGTAGATTGCATCTACTGCGTCACTATAATGCGATTTAAGATCCTTTACATGAATATCGTTGCCTTAGTGCAATAAGATTCCAATTCAAATTTTTTTTCAAAAAGGGTCTGTTTCAAATTTTCATTTCAAAAAGGTTCTAACTCAAATTTTTCTTCAAAAACGGTCCAATACATAAGTTTGCGAAGTTTTTACACATTTGTTTTTAAAAATTTTACACTTGTTCCAGACATAATCTATATTAGTTTTAATATATTGAATGTTTTCTTTTTGTAATAATGTTTTTGTGTATCAATATAAATGTACATTGGGTAGTGGTCCGAACCCCAGGTCTCATCGTTTATTGTAACGTTTATTTTTTCAGCGATTTTTGTGGAGGAGAGAACAATGTCTATGTTAGATTTTATATTACGAGAAAAGTCAATATGTTTTAGAATTTGTATAGTGAATAAATAAATCATTCGCGCTTATGGCATTATAAAATATATTACCGCTTAAATCAGAATTCTGACAATTCCAGATGATATTGTGCGCGTTGAAATCTCCAAGTGATACACAGGTTTTTCGATTTTCAATATTTTTAACAATGCCGTTCCATTCTTGTTGCGTAAGTGTAAGATCAGGGGCCTTATTTACTAAGTCTTAACGCGCCAAATATTCATATATATAGATATATGAAATCATGACAAATTGAGCAACACCTTTAAAGTAACACGCGTTAATGACTTATAGAATCAGGTCCCATGGGTTCTGTAACACACTATTATATCTACAACAAGTTCTATATGATATGAATACATTGATTTGAAGGCCGCACATTTCAACGGAATTACTCGGGCAAATCAAATCGGCTAATTCGATGTACGCTATATTTTGACCAGTAAGTATGAGTATCCCTCCTCCTCTTAATAGTTCTCGATCCTTTCTATACGTCAGAAATCCAATAAAGTTTACATTGATTTTGTTTATAAGCCAAGATTCTACACATATTAAAATGTCGACTGTCTTTAAAACAATTTCGATTTCTTTTTGTCTTTGTTTGAAACTTCTCACGTTCCAGAATAGAATTTTTAAATTCTTACTGTGAGTATTTTGAAGATTCATACAAAATTTCTTTTTCTTCTGAAAATATAGGCTGACTAGAATTTGAGTCTGATTCGCATTCGTGCTGTAAGTTAAGTTTGTTTTTCATTCGTGTTAGTCTCGCTTTCAAGGATCGATTGTTGACATATTAATGGCATTCACTGATCATTTGTACTATATTTGATATATCATCGGTGTATTCTTGAGCTAGCTGTGTAATGTTGTTACAACCGTGTGATTTTTCCAAGAAGTCTTGGAATGTGTTCAATAAATTTTGTATTAGTTTTTTGTGAAATCGTTAACGTTTGATTTGCTTCTTCATAACTCTTCTTTCTCTTTGGTACGGGTTTTTTTAATTCATTGCGTTTTGGTGTATTAATTGAAGCAGATTCTTCTTGCGAAGTTCTTGTGGTGTTCTGTACTTTCGAAGTAGAGCATGATGATTTTTCAGATGGTGCTCGTCTTTTGAGATGGTTATTAGTTAATTCGATATTGTCTGTATCTCCGTCCGGATTAGTCTGTGTGTTGGATTGAGTAATCATTTCTGTTGCATCCATTTGTACTGTGTTTGTGCTTTGCTTCGTGAGGCTTTTGCAATTATTTGCTGAATGACCTTCCAAGTTGCATGTGAAATATTTGATTACTTCTGTATTGGTGTAAATATAATAATTTGTATCTTCAACATATATTTTGAAAATTTCAGGAATTTTTTCTATATCTTCAGGATTGATAAACACTTGGCATATGTGGCTTATTACGTGGTGATATCCAGTTTCAGTGATCGTTGCTTTTAGTGCTGTTACGAGAGAGCCTTTTTTATATTTAGTTCGTCGAGGATGTCTTCAAAGTAACAATTTGGAATATTCGTCGGAACATTTGAGAAGACTACACGTTTTAGTTTATTCACCAAAGGTCTCATGTTTACTTTTGCTCCATTAATTGATAAATATTGATATTTGCTCGTGATTTCAGAGACCAGTTGTTTGTTTGCTAAAAATATGCAAATTCGATTGTTTGAGATCCGTGACGCTGAAATTATGTTTATTGGCTGTACTAAATTGCCAACTGCGCATGTGTACTCGGTTAAATTTAAATTTTCTATGCAATCCAATATTATTCCTGGATATCTTTTGGGAGTGTGTGTAATGTCTGCATATGATTTTTTTGGTACAAAAACTGGTATTATTCTTTGAGTAGTTTGGCTTCCTCCTGGGGAAGCCATGATGGTAGCCAAGGTTATTTAAATAAATAATTTTTCACTATACAAAATTATTTACACTCACTACTACTTACATTTCACTCACTATTACTAGTCGTTAAGTTCCAACTTTGTAGAGCTGTTTTCACTCGCGGAGCGTATTAGTAAACACGTCGATGTTCGGAACGCGAATCCATATAGACCTTGTTATTTACTATTTAAATTTAATTTAAAAAGAAGTAATAGAAACCTTTAAGCGTCACATTAAAAAAAAATCGAAATCTTACATCAATCTGTGTTAACGGTTGGTCTGCTGTCAAATTGAAATGCACACTTGTTTATACTTTATACATTGTATTATCATAGTCCATTAACTTTTCTATTTATATATATATATTCTATGTATTTTTAAAATATATTTATAAGTACGAGTTAAAATGTATAACAATTTAAATAATTTTTATAATAGGACTACAAAATTAATTTATTGATTTCAGACTGAAAGTAGCAGTAATCTAGATGAACTAAAGCATTTTAAATCTTCAAATGAAAATAACGACTTCGATATAATTGTAAAAATACAAGTGACAGCATAATTTTGCACCAAATAGATTTACTGCTTTAGAAAAAGCAGCGTGTGCTATCAACCAGTCAGCAGGACTTCGTGGTTAATAAAGTCTTCACAGAATTACGAAAGTACACTAAAAGGTATTATTTTAGATGTTAAAAACGAACTTTTTAACAATTCTTTTATGGTAAATTGTTTATAACTATTATTAGAGCCAGCAACGATTTACTGGAAGTAGTAGCGAAAAAAATTGTTCTTAAATTTAACGATTCAGAAGTTGTATCCACGTATTATATTCCACCAATAAAACTAAAGCATTCCGGAGCTTGCAAACGGTCAATACCCTCAAAAGGAAAATTGGTGAATAAGAGGCGTAATTTAGCTACAGCTTACAAAGTCGTATCTAACGATATTGCTTTAACACCACCAGTTGGAGTGGACGAAAATAATGAAGAGAAAGGTAATATTATTAACAGAATGATTAAAAAGCTAACAATGTTCAGACACTAATGCTACTTGTTGTTATTTTTAATTTATTAGATTTATAGGTGAAAAACAGTATTAAATGGTTAAAAGCTAACCCCTTTACTGGAATGACTGATGTAACTAAAAATCATTGGACAAAGACGTCAGCATATAGATTAAAACAATTAGCAGAAAATGATGATAAAAATTTAAATAAAATTTTCGAATATTGGGAAATATTAAAGCAGTCATCTGGATATATTTACATAACTTCGGATTTTGAATTTCTTCAATTAACTAATTTGTAGAATGAATGAAAAATTTCTTCAATTAACTATTTGTAGTGATGGTATTGACCATATCGAAAATGCATATGTTTGCGTAGACAAGATCATGTGAAGCCTTCGACGTATGTTTTAAATGTTTCCACGTATTAAATGCAAGTTATCCTGTTAAAAGCTAACATTTGTGGAATTTAATTCAAAAATGTTATTTTAAATTTGATACAACTTGGGATAAAGTCTTTCCTCACACCGGAAATTTAATTGCCAGACTAAAAAAAGAAAATCTATAAGAGGTTGCGGATAGCATCTCAAGTGATGAAAATTAAGTTTGTTTTTCATTCGTGTTAGTCTCGCTTTCAAGGATCGATTGTTGACATATTAATGGCATTCACTGATCATTTGTACTATATTGATATATCATCGGTGTATTCTTGAGCTAGCTGTGTAATGTTGTTACAACCGTGTGATTTTTCCAAGAAGTCTTGGAATGTGTTCAATAAATTTTGTATTAGTTTTTTGTGAAATCGTTAACGTTTGATTTGCTTCTTCATAACTCTTCTTTCTCTTTGGTACGGGTTTTTTTAATTCATTGCGTTTTGGTGATATTAATTGAAGCAGATTCTCTTGCGAAGTTCTTGTGGTGTTCTGTACTTTCAGAAGTAGAGCATGATGATTTTCAGATGGTGCTCGGTCCTTTGAGATGGTGTTATATAGTTTAATTCGATATGGTCTGTATCTCCGTCCGGATTACGTCTGTGTGTGTGGATTGAAGTATCATTCTGTTGCATCCATTTGTACTGTGTTTGTGCTTTGCTTCGTGATGCTTTGCAATTCTTTGCTGAATGACCTTCCAAGTTGCATGTGAAATATTTGATTACTTCTGTATTGTGTAAATATAATAATTTGTATCTTCAAACTATATTTGAAAATTTTCAGGATTTTTTCTATATCTTCAGGATTGATAAACACTTGGCATATGTGGCTTATTACGTGGTGATATCCAGTTTCAGTGATCGTTGCTTTTTAGTGCTGTTACGAGAGAGCCTTTTTTATATTTAGTTCGTCGAGGATGTCTTCAAGTAACAAAGTTGGAATATTCGTCGGAACATTTGAGAAGACTACACGTTTTAGTTATTCACCAAAGGTCTCATGTTACTTTTGCTCCATTAATTGATAAATATTGATATTTGCTCGTGATTTCAGAGACCAGTTGTTTGTTTGCTAAAATATGCAAATTCGATTGTTTGAGATCCGTGACGCTGAAATTATGTTTATTGGCTGTACTAAATTGCCAACTGCGCATGTGTACTCGGTTAAATTTAAATTTTCTATGCAATCCAATATTATTCCTGGATATCTTTTGGGAGTGTGTGTAATGTCTGCATATGATTTTTTTGGTACAAAAACTGGTATTATTCTTTGAGTAGTTTGGCTTCCTCCTGGGGAAGCCATGATGGTAGCCAAGGTTATTTAAATAAATAATTTTTCACTATACAAAATTATTTACACTCACTACTACTTACATTTCACTCACTATTACTAGTCGTTAAGTTCCAACTTTGTAGAGCTGTTTTCACTCGCGGAGCGTATTAGTAAACACGTCGATGTTCGGAACGCGAATCCATATAGACCTTGTTATTTACTATTTAAATTTAATTTAAAAAGAAGTAATAGAAACCTTTAAGCGTCACATTAAAAAAAAATCGAAATCTTACATCAATCTGTGTTAACGGTTTGGTCTGCTGTCAAATTGAAATGCACACTTGTTTATACTTATACATTGTATTATCATAGTCCATTAACTTTTCTATTTATATATATATATATATATATATATATATATATATATATATATATATATTCTATGTATTTTTAAAATATATTTATAAGTACGAGTTAAAATGTATAACAATTTAAATAATTTTTATAATAGGACTACAAAATTAATTTATTGATTTCAGACTGAAAGTAGCAGTAATCTAGATGAACTAAAGCATTTTAAATCTTCAAATGAAAATAACGACTTCGATATAATTGTAGAAAATACAAGTGACAGCATAATTTTGCACCAAATAGATTTACTGCTTTAGAAAAAGCAGCGTGTGCTATCAACCAGTCAGCAGGACTTCGTGGTTAATAAAGTCTTCACAGAATTACGAAAGTACACTAAAAGGTATTATTTTAGATGTTAAAAACGAACTTTTTAACAATTCTTTTATGGTAAATTGTTTATAACTATTATTAGAGCCAGCAACGATTTACTGGAAGTAGTAGCGAAAAAAATTGTTCTTAAATTTAACGATTCAGAAGTTGTATCCACGTATTATATTCCACCAATAAAACTAAAGCATTCCGGAGCTTGCAAACGGTCAATACCCTCAAAAGGAAAATTGGTGAATAAGAGGCGTAATTTAGCTACAGCTTACAAAGTCGTATCTAACGATATTGCTTTAACACCACCAGTTGGAGTGGACGAAAATAATGAAGAGAAAGGTAATATTATTAACAGAATGATTAAAAAGCTAACAATGTTCAGACACTAATGCTACTTGTTGTTATTTTTAATTTATTAGATTTATAGGTGAAAAACAGTATTAATGGTTAAAAGCTAACCCCTTTACTGGAATGACTGATGTAACTAAAATCATTGGACAAAGGACGTCAGCATATAGATTAAAACAATTAGCAGAAAATGATGATAAAAAATTAAATAAAATTTTCGAATATTGGGAAATATTAAGCAGTCATCTGGATATATTTACATAACTTCGGATTTTGAATTTCTTAAATACAATAAAAGTAAAAAAGATGAGACTGCGAGGTCATTAAAAAATATTATAACCAAAGAGAATGTAAATAAAGATAATTTAAAATAATCGTTTTTTATTAAAAAATTGTTTGATAACATAACTTTACATTATAAATAATTTATAAATAATTTATAAATAATTTATCTATTTCAGACAGCAAATTTGCGGCTCAATTATTACTGTTGCCTCATCTTGTACCTTCAAAGGCGATAGTTAAATAATAAAATAAGACAGTATGGAAAATTGCCATTGGTGACACTAAGGGGAGAAACGATTTAGCCTTACATTATTATTTGTAGTGATGGTATTGACCATATCGAAAATGCATATGTTTGCGTAGACAAGATCATGTGAAGCCTTCGACGTATGTTTTAAATGTTTCCACGTATTAAATGCAAGTTATCCTGTTAAAAGCTAACATTTGTGGAATTTAATTCAAAAATGTTATTTTAAATTTGATACAACTTGGGATGAAGTCTTTCCTCACACCGGAAATTTAATTGCTAGACTAAAAAAAGAAAATCTATAAGAGGTTGCGGATAGCATCTCAAGTGATGAAAATTAAAAACGTAAATTTTTTAAATATATATTACACTTAAGAGGCCTACGATGGCTCGGTTGGTAGTGCGTCGGCCGGACGATTGATACAAGCACCACTGAGAAATGTATGTTCAACAAGTGCTTTCTTAACAAAGACATCGTGTGACCTCCGTCGCTGATTAGCACCGATTTGGGAGCATAAAAAGAGCGACATTAAAATAATAATATAAAAAAAATATTACACTTAAAAATATAATAACATATTGCATCAATATAATTAAAAATGTTTTTTTTGTACTATTGAACAGATAGCACCTGAATAACTGTTTTGGGGTCTTCTTAGTTTTTAAACTTAAAAAAATGAGTGCAATGTTGAAGTGTCCGTATTGTGATACTCTTAAATCAAGAGAGAATTTATTGTATCATGCGAAATTAAAACATAAAAATGCAATAAATAGTGAAGCTAGCTGCAGTTACAACGAATGCATTCGAAAATTTCAGAATTTTTATAGTTATAACAAACATGCAATTAATATACATTCCAAAATATGTACAAATTCACAGACTAGTTGTCGTAACTTAGATCCTGACAGTAATTTAGAGATAAATCAAAACGAAAAAGAAATTGAAAATAGTCGTATTATTGCGAACGAATTTGCGATTATTACTAACGATGTTTTAAATGAACCTTTTCGATTATTTGCTACTAAGTTCTCTGATCTCGTTAATGTAAATGCTGCTGGAATTATAGCAGATCTCTATGCAAAACGGTCAATGAATAGTGAATCGGTACAATTTGTAATATATTTCTGATTTTTACAAGTCCTCCTGTATCGAAATTTTAAAACAAAATGTAAAGGCCTGAATGACTATACATTATTACTCGCTATTATATAAATGCTTTGTAAGAATTTAAATCTAAAAATTCGGTATTTAAATATTTTATTACAAAAGGTACTTTAATTTTACCAGTAGCTGAGCCAGTACACTCTAGTTTAAATTTTCATACGATTAAAGAAAAAGTTCGATCTCACCAGGTTTACGCTAATGTTCAAATTATACCAAATAAAACAGTTTTATCAAAATTTTTACAAATACCTGGTGTTTTAAAAACTATATTATCCAATTTTGAACGATTAAAAAGTAGTGATTGCTCAGATATACTTTTTACAGGAGAACTATACAAATCATTGAATGTAAATTTTACTGGGAAAAAGTAAAACCCTCAGTATTATGCAACGATGATGTTGAGATTAACAATCCTCTTGGTTCGAGAAAAGGTATTCCCAAAATCGGGGCCGTTTACTATTCATTATTAGGTGTTCCCAGTGAATATTCAAGCCAGCTTAAAAATATTTTTCTTTTCAATAGTATTTATCATTCAAATTTTGAAAATAAAATATTTAATAAAATTATATTTCAATTGCAAAGTTTAGTATCTGAAGGAATTGATTTAATTTGCGATGGTGTTAACGCTTTCAGGGGCATAATTCAACTGGCGGTTGTATCAAAATGTTCTTATCATGTTTTGATGTTTTTGGGGTCGCTGTTTTTAAATCTGAAGTAAAAATGAAAATATACAAAATAACGGCTATAATATGTCAGATTTTGATTTAAAAAATTCAAAATTTCCATATAAAAACTTTGAAATGGAATAAATAAAATTGTATCGTATTGTACAATAATTTTTAACAAAAAATCTCTTGTCATTTTTTTCAAAAATGCATATTTTTTGAGAAAAAAATTTTCTAAATTTTAGTGACAAGGTCGCTTTTGAATCGTAAAATTTCTCCCTCTCTGAATTACTCGGAACTAACAACGAGGACGTGGAGAGAAACTAGTTCCATTTTTTTTGTTTTTTTTGTTTATTTATTTCTTTATTTTTATTTCAATTTATTATATATATATATATATATATATATATATATATATAAGAAATAACATAAAACAAAAAAAAAAACAAAAAAAATGTAACTAGTTTCTCTCCACGAACTCGTCGTTAGTTTCGGGTAATTCAGAGAGGGAGAAATTTTACGATTCAAAAGCGACTTTGTCACTAAAAATTTAGAAAATTTTTTTCTCAAAAAAAAAAATAATATATATATATATGGGGTATCTCCACGTGAAGTGGTCCGATCAAAATTTAAAATGCACCAAATTTTGGGTACACATTGCAAATGTTTTTCAGAATACAGAAAAAAATTTTTAGGTACTGGTATTTATTAGCTCAAAAGATATTCTAACCTCAAAAAGTGAACTTTTTCCAGTTTTTTTCAAACACCAGCTGGGTTCATCGCTATTTAACCCCAAATCTATCAACTTTTACTATACAACATTATATGTAACATTCGTTGCTAATTATGTGTAGAATTTATTCTTCTGGGTTAGAATTTCTAATCTCAAGGTAAATTGTTACTTAAACTACATGTCAATATTCAACTTAAAAAAAGTGTAAGTTCGCCACAATTGATTTTTTTATCTAAATGTCTAAAAGAAAGCTTGGAGCAATACCTTTCAAATGGTCTGTAGCATTTTTGGGGCCTTCAATTTCTGTAAAAAGTTATGATAATTTAAAGAACTCGAAATTTTTAAAAAATTTAAATGGGAAATTACCATGTTAATTTTGTGAATTTTATGTCTTTCTTTAAATTATCATAACTTTTTACAGAATTGAAGCCCCAAAAATGCTACAGACCATTTGAAAGGTATTGCTCCAAGCTTTCTTTTAGACTTTTGGATAAAAAAATCAATTGTGGCGAACTTACACTTTTTTTAAGTTGAATATTGACACGTAGTTTATGTAACATTGACCTTGAGATTAGCAATTCTAACCCAGAAGGATAAATTCTACACATAATTAGCAACGAATGTTACATATAATGTTGTATAGTAAATGTTGATAGATTTTGAGGTTAAATAGCGATGAATCCTGCTGGTGTTGAAAAAAACTGGAAAAAGTTCACTTTTTGAGGTTAGAATAACTTTTGAGGCTAATAAATTCCAGTACCTAAAAATTTTTTTTTCTGTATTCTGAAAAACATTTGCAATGTGTACTCAAAATTTGGTGCATTTTAAAATTTTGATCGGACCACTTCACGTGGAATACCATTATATATGGGCTATTTCACGTTAAGTGGTACGATGAAAATTTTAAATCACTCCAAAATTTGAATTCAGGCTGGAAATATCTTTCAGAAGATAGAAAAAAATTTTTAGGTGTTAAAAATAATTTGCCTAAGAGTTATTCCCATGAAAAATGGAAATTTTTCATTTCTTAGAAAAATTCTATTTTCAAAGCCATTTATCTCAAATCTTGACTTTTTGAAAAAACATTAAAAACAACTTTTGTTCAAAATAATCCTTGAACTTAATACCTGGGTTACAATTCTTAATTTTAAAATCTCGAAGAAATATAACGCCGGAAATATTGAATATCAAAAAAAGGCGACCACGCCACAATCGATTTTGATCTAACACCGCTCAAAAGATCACATTTTTCGCGAGCTTTCGAATGGCGGTGGTTAGATTATTGGCCAAGACCGTTGGTGTAAGTTATACCCCATAAACCTCATAAAATCACTCATTTTCATGTATTTTAGGGCATTTATCTCAAAATCTATTGATTTTTTTGAAAAAACATTAAAAACAACTTTGTTCAAAATAATCCTTAGAACTTAACTACCTGGGTTACAATTCTTAATTTTAAAATCTCGAAGAAATATAACGCCCGGAAATATTGAATATCAAAAAAAGGCGACCACGCCACAATCGATTTTGATCTAACACCGCTCAAAAGATCACATTTTTCGCGAGCTTTCGAATGGCGGTGGTTAGATTATTGGCCAGACCGTTGGTGTAAGTTATACCAAATAAAACAGTTTTATCAAAATTTTTACAAATACCTGGTGTTTTAAAAACTATATTATCCAATTTTGAACGATTAAAAGTAGTGATTGCTCAGATATACTTTTTACAGGAGAACTATACAAATCATTGAATGTAAATTTTACTGGGAAAAAGTAAAACCCTCAGTATTATGCAACGATGATGTTGAGATTAACAATCCTCTTGGTTCGAGAAAAGGTATTCCCAAAATCGGGGCCGTTTACTATTCATTATTAGGTGTTCCCAGTGAATATTCAAGCCAGCTTAAAAATATTTTTCTTTTCAATAGTATTTATCATTCAAATTTTGAAAATAAAATATTTAATAAAATTATATTTCAATTGCAAAGTTTAGTATCTGAAGGAATTGATTTAATTTGCGATGGTGTTAACGCTTTCAGGGGCATAATTCAACTGGCGGTTGTATCAAAATGTTCTTATCATGTTTTGATGTTTTTGGGGTCGCTGTTTTTAAATCTGAAGTAAAAATGAAAATATACAAAATAACGGCTATAATATGTCAGATTTTGATTTAAAAAATTCAAAATTTCCATATAAAAACTTTGAAATGGAATAAATAAAATTGTATCGTATTGTACATATAATTTTTAACAAAAAATCTCTTGTCATTTTTTTCAAAAATGCATATTTTTTGAGAAAAAAATTTTCTAAATTTTTAGTGACAAGGTCGCTTTTGAATCGTAAAATTTCTCCCTCTCTGAATTACTCGGAACTAACAACGAGGACGTGGAGAGAAACTAGTTCCATTTTTTTTGTTTTTTTTTGTTTTATTTTATTTCTTTATTACTTTCAATTTATATATATATATATATATATATATATATATATATCTATAAAAGAATATAAATAAACCAAAAAAAAAAACAAAAAAAATGTAACTAGTTTCTCTCCACGAACTCGTCGTTAGTTTCGGGTATTCAGAGAGGGAGAAATTTTACGATTCAAAAGCGACTTTGTCACTAAAAATTTAGAAAATTTTTTTCTCAAAAAAAAAATATATATATATATGGGGTATTCCACGTGAAGTGGTCCGATCAAAATTTTAAAATGCACCAAATTTTGGGTACACATTGCAAATGTTTTTCAGAATACAGAAAAAAATTTTTAGGTACTGGTATTTATTAGCTCAAAAGATATTCTAACCTCAAAAAGTGAACTTTTTCCAGTTTTTTTCAACACCAGCTGGGTTCATCGCTATTTAACCCAAAATCTATCAACTTTTACTATACAACATTATATGTAACATTCGTTGCTAATTATGTGTAGAATTTATTCTTCTGGGTTAGAATTTCTAATCTCAAGGTAAATGTTACTTAAACTACATGTCAATATTCAACTTAAAAAAAGTGTAAGTTCGCCACAATTGATTTTTTTATCCAAATGTCTAAAAGAAAGCTTGGAGCAATACCTTTCAAATGGTCTGTAGCATTTTTGGGGCCTTCAATTTTGTAAAAAGTTATGATAATTTAAAGAAACTCGAAATTTTTAAAAAAATTTAAATGGGAATTACCATGTTAATTTTTGTGAATTTTATGTCTTTCTTTAAATTATCATAACTTTTTACAGAATTGAAGGCCCCAAAAATGCTACAGACCATTTGAAAGGTATTGCTCCAAGCTTTCTTTTAGACTTTTGGATAAAAAAATCAATTGTGGCGAACTTACACTTTTTTTAAGTTGAATATTGACACGTAGTTTATGTAACATTGACCTTGAGATTAGAAATTCTAACCCAGAAGGATAAATTCTACACATAATTAGCAACGAATGTTACATATAATGTTGTATAGTAAATGTTGATAAATTTTGAGTTAAATAGCGATGAATCCTGCTGGTGTTGAAAAAAACTGGAAAAAGTTCACTTTTTGAGGTTAGAATAACTTTTGAGCTAATAAATTCCAGTACCTAAAAATTTTTTCTGTATTCTGAAAAACATTTGCAATGTGTACTCAAAATTTGGTGCATTTTAAAATTTTGATCGGACCACTTCACGTGGAATACCCCATATATATATATATATGGGGTATTCCACGTGAAGTGGTCCGATCAAAATTTTAAAATGCACCAAATTTTGGGTACACATTGCAAATGTTTTTCAGAATACAGAAAAAAATTTTTAGGTACTGGTATTTATTAGCTCAAAAGATATTCTAACCTCAAAAAGTGAACTTTTTCCAGTTTTTTTCAACACCAGCTGGGTTCATCGCTATTTAACCCAAAATCTATCAACTTTTACTATACAACATTATATGTAACATTCGTTGCTAATTATGTGTAGAATTTATTCTTCTGGGTTAGAATTTCTAATCTCAAGGTAAATGTTACTTAAACTACATGTCAATATTCAACTTAAAAAAAGTGTAAGTTCGCCACAATTGATTTTTTTATCCAAATGTCTAAAAGAAAGCTTGGAGCAATACCTTTCAAATGGTCTGTAGCATTTTGGGGCCTTCAATTTTGTAAAAAGTTATGATAATTTAAAGAAACTCGAAATTTTTAAAAAATTTAAATGGGAATTACCATGTTAATTTTTGTGAATTTTATGTCTTTCTTTAAATTATCATAACTTTTTACAGAATTGAAGGCCCCAAAAATGCTACAGACCATTTGAAAGGTATTGCTCCAAGCTTTCTTTTAGACTTTTGGATAAAAAAATCAATTGTGGCGAACTTACACTTTTTTTAAGTTGAATATTGACACGTAGTTTATGTAACATTGACCTTGAGATTAGAAATTCTAACCCAGAAGGATAAATTCTACACATAATTAGCAACGAATGTTACATATAATGTTGTATAGTAAATGTTGATAAATTTTGAGTTAAATAGCGATGAATCCTGCTGGTGTTGAAAAAAACTGGAAAAAGTTCACTTTTTGAGGTTAGAATAACTTTTGAGCTAATAAATTCCAGTACCTAAAAATTTTTTCTGTATTCTGAAAAACATTTGCAATGTGTACTCAAAATTTGGTGCATTTTAAAATTTTGATCGGACCACTTCACGTGGAATACCCCATATATATATATATATGGGGTATTCCACGTGAAGTGGTCCGATCAAAATTTTAAAATGCACCAAATTTTGGGTACACATTGCAAATGTTTTTCAGAATACAGAAAAAAATTTTTAGGTGTTAAAAATAATTTGCCTAAGAGTTATTCCACCATGAAAAATGGAAATTTTTCAATTTCTTAGAAAAATTCTATTTTCAAAGCCATTTATCTCAAAATCTATTGACTTTTTTGAAAAAACATTAAAAACAACTTTTGTTCAAAATAATCCTTAGAACTTAACTACCTGGGTTACAATTCTTAATTTTAAAATCTCGAAGAAATATAACGCCCGGAAATATTGAATATCAAAAAAAGGCGACCACGCCACAATCGATTTTGATCTAACACCGCTCAAAAGATCACATTTTTCGCGAGCTTTCGAATGGCGGTGGTTAGATTATTGGCCAAGACCGTTGGTGTAAGTTATACCCATAAACCTCATAAAATCACTCATTTTCATGTATTTTAGGGCATTTATCTCAAAATCTATTGATTTTTTTGAAAAAACATTAAAAACAACTTTTGTTCAAAATAATCCTTAGAACTTAACTACCTGGGTTACAATTCTTATTTTAAAATCTCGAAGAAATATAACGCCCGGAAATATTGAATATCAAAAAAAGGCGACCACGCCACAATCGATTTTGATCTAACACCGCTCAAAAGATCACATTTTTCGCGAGCTTTCGAATGGCGGGGTTAGATTATTGGCCAAGACCGTTGGTGTAAGTTATACCCATAAACCTCATAAAATCACTCATTTTCATGTATTTTAGGGCATTTATCTCAAAATCTATTGATTTTTTTGAAAAAACATTAAAAACAACTTTTGTTCAAAATAATCCTTAGAACTTAACTACCTGGGTTACAATTCTTAATTTTAAAATCTCGAAGAAATATAACGCCCGGAAATATTGAATATCAAAAAAAGGCGACCACGCCACAATCGATTTTGATCTAACACCGCTCAAAAGATCACATTTTTCGCGAGCTTTCGAATGGCGGTGGTTAGATTATTGGCCAAGACCGTTGGTGTAAGTTATACCCATAAACCTCATAAAATCACTCATTTTCATGTATTTTAGGGCATTTATCTCAAAATCTATTGACTTTTTTGAAAAAACATTAAAAACAACTTTTGTTCAAAATAATCCTTAGAACTTAACTACCTGGGTTACAATTCTTAATTTTAAAATCTCGAAGAAATATAACGCCCGGAAATATTGAATATCAAAAAAAGGCGACCACGCCACAATCGATTTTGATCTAACACCGCTCAAAAGATCACATTTTTCGCGAGCTTTCGAATGGCGGTGGTTAGATTATTGGCCAAGACCGTTGGTGTAAGTTATACCCATAAACCTCATAAAATCACTCATTTTCATGTATTTTAGGGCATTTATCTCAAAATCTATTGATTTTTTTGAAAAAACATTAAAACAACTTTTGTTCAAAATAATCCTTAGAACTTAACTACCTGGGTTACAATTCTTAATTTTAAAATCTCGAAGAGATAGGGCACTTGGAAATATTGAATATCAAAAAAAGGCGACCACGCCACAATCGATTTTGATCTAACACCGCTCAAAGATTACATTTTTTGAGAGCTTTCGAATGGCGGTGGTTAGATTATTGGCCAAGACCGCTGGTGTAAGTATGCCCTAAAATACATGAAAGTTAGTGATTTTAGAGGTTTATGGGGTATAACTTACACCACGGTCTTGGCCAATAATCTAACCACCGCCATTCGAAAGCTCGCGAAAAATGTGATCTTTTGAGCGGTGTTAGATCAAAATCGATTGTGCGTGGTCGCCTTTTTTTGATATTCAATATTCCAAGTGCCCTATCTCTTCGAGATGTTAAAATTAAGAATTGTAACCCAGGTAGATAAGTTCTAAAGATTATTTGAACATAAGTTGTTTTTAATGTTTTTTCAAAAAAGTCAATAGATTTTGAGATAAATGGCTTTGAAAATAGAAATTTTTCTAAAAAATTGAAAAATTTCCATTTTTCATGGTGGAATAACTCTTAGGCAAATTATTTTTAACACCTAAAAATTTTTTCTATCTTCTGAAAGATATTTCAGCCTTTTCAAATTTTGGAGCGATTTAAAATTTTCATCGTACCACTTGACGTGAATAGCCCATATATATAATCAAACTGGATAATTCTTATTTTTATTTCTTTTTATGGTAGTCTTCGAAACAATTTTTCTTACTGATACATAATGGTACGTTATATATTTTGTAAAAGAATCTCGTTCTGTTTTCATTTTTACTGCTACTTCAATATATGCATTTTTGAAAAGAAGCACGAGTTCCAGGGAAATGAGGCAATGTAGATGTTCTTACCGCTTCTGTAGGTTTGTTTTTTACATATTGTACAGATTTTGTAGTGGATAAAGGTGAAGAAGCGACTCGTCCTCGTTTCAAACGGTTTGGCATTCCTAGTAACTGATCGACAGCGCGCAATCGATAATCTATAAGTAATAATTTGCTATCTGGGAAATGTAACTTGTATAGTATGAAAGAGTTTACAACAGTTACATCCATAAAGTGCCAAAAAATTCGGTGCCACCACTTTTTGCTTTTCCTACGAAGTTCATAGGTTGATTTCAGTTGATCGGCTTTATCGACGTATCCCATATGTTTATTATAGTACCTGACTATTTCAGGGCAAACAACTTTTGTTCAAAATAATCCTTAGAACTTAACTACCTGGGTTACAATTCTAATTTAAAATCTCGAAGAAATATAACCCGGAAATATTGAATATCAAAAAAAGGCGACCACGCCACAATCGATTTTGATCTAACACCGCTCAAAAGATCACATTTTTCGCGAGCTTTCGAATGGCGGTGGTTAGATTATTGGCCAAGACCGTTGGTGTAAGTTATACCCCATAAACCTCATAAAATCACTCATTTTCATGTAGTTTAGGGCATTTATCTCAAAATCTATTGATTTTTTTGAAAAAACATTAAAAACAACTTTTGTTCAAAATAATCCCTTAGAACTAACTACCTGGGTTACAATTCTTAATTTTAAATCTCGAAGAAATATAACGCCCGGAAATATTGAATATCAAAAAAGGCGACCACGCCACAATCGATTTTGATCTAACACCGCTCAAAAGATCACATTTTTCGCGAGCTTCGAATGGCGAAGCGGTGGGTTAGATTATTGGCCAAGACCGTTGGTGTAGTTTTACCCCTAAACTCATAAAATCACTCATTTCATGTATTTTAGGGCATTTATCTCAAATCTATTGACTTTTTTGAAAAACATTAAAAACAACTTTTGTTCAAAATAATCCTTAGAACTTAACTACCTGGGTTACAATTCTTAATTTAAAATCTCGAAGAAATATAACGCCCGGAAATATTGAATATCAAAAAAGGCGACCACGCCACAATCGATTTTGATCTAACACCGCTCAAAAGATCACATTTTTCGCGAGCTTTCGAATGGCGGGGTTAGATTATTGGCCAAGACCGTTGGTGTAAGTTATACCCATAAACCTCATAAAATCACTCATTTCATGATTTAGGGCATTTATCTCAAAATCTATTGATTTTTTGAAAAACATTAAAAACAACTTTTGTCAAAATAATCCTTAGAACTTAACTACCTGGGTTACAATTCTTAATTTTAAAATCTCGAAGAGATAGGGCACTTGGAAATATTGAATATCAAAAAAAGGCGACCACGCCACAATCGATTTGATCTAACACCGCTCAAAGATTACTTTTTGAGAGCTTTCGAATGGCGGTGGTTAGATTATGGCCAAGACCGCTGGTGTAAGTATGCCCTAAAATACATGAAAGTTAGTGATTTTAGAGGTTTATGGGTATAACTTACACCACGGTCTTGGCCAATAATCTAACCACCGCCATTCGAAAGCTCGCGAAAAATGTGATCTTTGAGCGGTGTTAGATCAAAATCGATTGTGCGTGGTCGCCTTTTTTTGATATTCAATATTCCAAGTGCCCTATCTCTTCGAGATGTTAAAATTAAGAATTGTAACCCAGGTAGATAAGTTCTAAAGATTATTTTGAACATAAGTTGTTTTTAATGTTTTTTCAAAAAAGTCAATAGATTTTGAGATAAATGGCTTTGAAAATAGAATTTTTCTAAAAAATTGAAAAATTTCCATTTTTCATGGTGGAATAACTCTTAGGCAAATTATTTTTAACACCTAAAAATTTTTTCTGTATTCTGAAAAACATTTGCAATGTGTACTCAAAATTTGGTGCATTTTAAAATTTTGATCGGACCACTTCACGTGGAATACCCCATATATATATATATAATCAAACTGGATAATTCTTATTTTTATTTCTTTTTATGGTAGTCTTCGAAACATTTTCTTACTGATACATAATGGTACGTTATATTTTGTAAAAGAATCTCGTTCTGTTTTCATTTTTACTGCTACTTCAATATATGCATTTTTGAAAAGAAGCACGAGTTCCAGGGAAATAAGCAATGTAGATGTTTCTTACCAGCTTCTGTAGGTTTGTTTTTTACATATTGTACAGATTTTGTAGTGGATAAAGGGTGAAGAAGCGACTCGTCCTCGTTTCAACGTGTTGGCATTCCTAGTAACTGATCGACAGCGCGCAATCGATAATCTATAAGTAATAATTTGCTATCTGGGGAAATGTAACTTTATAGTATGAAAGAGTTTACAACAGTTACATCCATAAAGTGCCAAAAAATTCGGTGCCACCACTTTTTGCTTTTCCTACGAAGTTCATAGGTTGATTTCAGTTGATCGGCTTTATCGACGTATCCCATAGTTTATTATAGTACCTGACTATTTCAGGGCAAACAACTTTTGAATAGATCCATCCTTCTGTCGACGATCAACACTTGTTAAAATTGAAGGATCATGGAAATTAGATAAGAATTGGCAGGCTTTTTATCGATCCATTTTACCCATCTTACGCCTTCATTATTAGTGTGGAATTCGCTGTCACCAGTTTTCATATCTGTATCTTTTTTCTGAATTTTCGGTAGACCTGTCCTAGTGTTTCTTACTATTGCACATGCAAAAATATTTTCATTCAACCAAGTGGCCATCAAATTTACACTTGAAAAATAATTATCAAAACACACGTGGTAATTTTACCGACTAAATCTCTAGTTAGATCATTTATAACTCTTTCACCAGATATTTTTCAGATTTATTTCCAACCATTCCAGTATACATTTGAAATTGAATCACATACCCCGTTTCATCAGCTCTAAACCCAGAATTTATATCCTCTTTTATGGGCTTCATTGGCATGTACTGTTTCATGCTCGACCTGCACATACAACCTGATCATGCTCTCATCTATAGACGGATGTTGAGTGGATTGTAATAATAGTTATAAGATTCTGAAGAGATTATCAAGATATGGTTTTTAAATTTGTACCAGTTTATCATAATTTGTTAGGCCTCTTTTGGTTCCGTGGAATTAATTCAGATGAATGTTTGACAACAAAAATGAAAATCTTTTTACTGGCATAACAGACCTAACATATTATCGTTCATTTTGTGAATTCGTTGACCAATAATGACGGTAAGATGGAAGTCCTTTTAAACCATGACCATGTTGATCCCTATAAAACGTTTTATTTCTTCACTTTGTAACGTGTTCGCGAAGGCGAAACATTTTTGACTGAGGTAGAGGTTGTGTTATTTACAATAAGATCAATATTCTTTTCAGAATATAAACATAAAAGAAAATCACCAGGCGTTTTAATATTTTGCGGAATATTTTTAAGCCCAACGGTTCAGAAAACGGCAATCAGCACCTTCTTTACTTTCATGACTCCAAAGCTCATCGTCTGAATTTTTACTATCGGACGACTTTTTTTCTTGTAAGACTTAGAGTTGACAGTACGAAAAGTAGGAGTTGCTTGTTGTACATGTACATTAGTAACATCTTCATTATCACTTTCCTCTTCCCCATCATTCGACTTATTGTCTGACGGCAGAGGTGCGAATTCATCTTTGATTCTTCCATTTTATTTTAATGTTTGAAAAATAATTAGTATTTTTTTTAAATAATATATGCAGATCGTATTAGACAAAGACAACAAAACTATCGAATTGTAATCAAGATTTTTCAAAAAATACGATGGTTTTATTTTTTCTTTCAAAATAGCAATTTATTTTTTTACAAAGCAATGTATTTACTATTAGAAAAGTTTTGTTTTTTTTATAATATGGAAAAACTGTTTTTTCTAAATATGCATATCTGCGTTCTTCTTTTATATATACTAGGGGGATACCCCCTACTCGCTTCGCTCGTCAACCCCGATTGCGGCTTGAAATGTGCGTTTGTTATAATTTATAGTATTATAAATTTTATTTTAAAAATAAACTTGGCTTCAAAAGGTTGAAAATTGTAGTTTTCGGTACAAGGTGAAAATAGAAATATTCTCTCACAAGTGTGCCGAACGATATTATTCGATATCATACACTGTATAGTAAATAAATTATATAACTTCGTTTAATGTAATAGTAATTCTATTTATATGTAATGTAAAAATATATGCAAACTGGATGGTAGTTTTGAATCACTCTGTATCATCACACATATGCTAACATACCCACATTCACTCACCGACACCAACTCTCACACCCCAACATCTACCTATCACGTCCTCATCTACCCACCCACACTAACATCCACCCACACACGCCCACATCCAACCATCCACGTCTACCCTCGCACATCCCATCAGTCATACACACTTACACGTACCTCCACCCACCCTCCATACTTGCATCCACTTCCAAATTTACACTTGAAAAATAATTATCAAAACACACGTGGTAATTTTACCGACTAAATCTCTAGTTAGATCATTTATAACTCTTTCACCAAGATATTTTTCAGATTTATTTCCAACCATTCCAGTATACATTTGAAATTGAATCACATACCCGGTTTCATCAGCTCTAACCCAGAATTTATATCCTCTTTTTATGGGCTTCATTGGCATGTACTGTTTCATGCTCGACCTGCCTACAAACCTGATCATGCTCTCATCTATAGACTGATGTTGAGTTGGATTGTAATAATAGTTATAAGATTCTGAGAGATTATCAAGATATTGTTTTAATTTGTACAGTTTATCATAATTTGGTTGGCCTCTTTTTGGTTCCGTGGAATTAATTCAGATGAATGTTTGACAACAAAAATGAAAATCTTTTTACTGGCATAACAGACCTAACATATTTATCGTTCATTTGTGAATTCGTTGACCAATAATGACGGTAAGATGGAAGTCTTTTTAAACCCATGACCATGTTGATCCCTATAAAACGTTTTATTTCTTCACTTGTAACGTGTTCGGAAGGCGAAACATTTTTTTGACTGAGGTAGAGGTTTGTTTATTTTACAATAAGATCAATATTCTTTTCAGAATATAAACATAAAAAGAAATCACCAGGCGTTTTAATATTTTGCGGAATATTTTTAAGCCCAACGGGTTCAGAAAACGGCAATTCAGCACCTTCTTTACTTTCATGACTCCAAAGCTCATCGTCTGAATTTTTACTATCGGACGACTTTTTTTTCTTGTAAAACTTAGAGTTGACAGTACGAAAAGTAGGAGTTGCTTGTTGTACATGTACATTAGTAACATCTTCATTATCACTTTCCTCTTCCCCATCATTCGACTTATTGTCTGACGGCAGAGGTGCGAATTCATCTTCTGATTCTTCCATTTTATTTTAATGTTTGAAAAATAATTAGTATTTTTTTTAAATAATATATGCAGATCGTATTAGACAAAGACAACAAAACTATCGAATTGTAAAACAAGATTTTTCAAAAAATACGATGGTTTTATTTTTTCTTTCAAAATAACAAATTTATTTTTTTACAAAGCAATGTATTTACTATTAGAAAAGTTTTGTTTTTTTTATAATATGGAAATAGTAGATTACGATACAAGTGCGCGAAACAGGTGATTCACGCACGAGTCGAGTTTGACGCCCGAGCGGAGCGAGGGCGACAAATAAGACTTGTGTGTCGATCACCTGTTACGTGTACGTGTATCGTATACTATTTTTTAACACTCCGTGAGCGAAACACGGTAATAAGTTTCCAGGTTATTAACCGAGCGGAGCGAGACGAGTCGATTTGTCACCCGAGCGTAGCGAGGGTGACAATTAGACGAGTAAACGAAAAAAAATTAAATGTAGAACTATGTATAATAAAAAGAATATGTATATAAGATATTATATGCAACTATATACGATATATCTGTGTAAAGAACTATAATTATTAAAAATATTATTTGCTTGATCAGCCATATCTGTCGGTACTGAATCGTCATAAGCTTCTTCCGAATCACTTTCTGAGCTCATTTCTTTTCAACAATTTAAAATTTTAGTTAATATTATCGATACTTTGTTGATTCGGAAAATCTCTGTCCAGATAACCTTAAGACCTACAATTCAAACGTCGACCTGAAGTTCGCAAAACAATTGGCGGTCATGTTTCGCACACGGTTAAAAAATCTCATGTTTCGCACACGCAAAACAAGCACGAGAAACCGTGTTTCGCGCACGGAGTGTTAAAAAACTGTTTTTTCTAAATATGCATATCTGCGTTCTTCTTTTATATATACTAGGGGGATACCCCCTACTCGCTTCGCTCGTCAACCCCCCGATTGCGGCTTGAAAATTGTGCGTTTGTTATAATTTATAGTATTATAAATTTTATTTTAAAAATAAACTTGCTTCAAAAGGTTGAAAATTGTAGTTTTCGGTACAAGTGTGAAAATAGAAAATATTCTCTCACAAGTGTGTCGAACGATATTATTCGATATCATACACTGTATAGTAAATAAATTATATAACTTCTGTTTATATGTAATAGTAATTCTGTTTATATGTAATGTAAAAATATATGCAAACTGGATGGTAGTTTTGAATCACTCTGTATCATCACACATATGCTAACATACCCACATTCACTCACCGACACCAACTCTCACACCCCAACATCTACCTATACACGTCCCCATCTACCCACCCACACTAACATCCACCCACACACGCCCACATCCAACCATCCACGTCTACCCTCGCACATCCACATCAAGTCATACACACACTTACACGTACCTCCACCCACCCTCACATACTTGCATCCACTTCCAAATCCACATACATATACCTATCCATCCTCATGCACTCAAGTTTCACGTTTTACATTCACATCCACCCACGCACGTTTCAAAATTTAGATTTTAAATCTGTATTTGTGATCAATAATGGCAATTGTGTCTATTAAGTTGCCCGTCACTTTGAAATATTGCTTCATCGGAAAATAAGACAAAGTTAAAGAAGTCAGGATTATAGTCAATTTCTTGAATGGCCCATTGGCAAAATTCAACTCGCTGTTGCATATGATGTACCTTTAATGCTTGAACCAAAGTAATATGGTAAGCATGGTATCGAAGGACTTTTAAAATTCTTAAAAACGTTCTTCTTGGTATACCATGTTCCCTTTCAACTTGACGATTGCTAACATGTGGATCGAGATGAACAATAGCAAGAGCAGCAACCACACGAGGATCGTTTTTGTTGTACCCGTTATGCCTCTGTTCACGAACAAGATGTCCAGCACGAGCTCTTTCAGTTAAATTGCGTATAGTAATGTCAGTAGGGTGTCTTCGACCAGGAAAACGTTCAGCATATAGCCTTGCTGCAGCACGAGCATTATTATGGCATTCTCCCAGAAGCATAATCATGTCCACAATTTCAGTGGGAGGGTAATCAGCCATTTTCAAAATTCAATTTTAACAATTTAAATATGACAGTATTTAACAAGCTCGACTAATAAATTTACAGAAAAATCATAAACATCTGAAAAGTAATACTAATTCTGTGTAGTGCACTATGATTAAATTTAAAAAATTTGAAACTACAAAAGTGTATAAAAGTGAAAAATTAATGTAACTACATTCGATATTTGTAAAACTTTAAAATAATTTTAATTTTATTTAAAATGAAACAACCATAAGAAATATACTTAAATCATTTTAAATAAAGCACTTTTAAAATCTGCGTCTGGGAAATCTGTGCGTGTCCCACAAATATTGAAGTTAGTTATTGCATCAAATGGATGTGTATGGTTTAACACTTTGAGATTGGAGTAAGAGCATATTGCAGAAAATTTTTATTAACATTTAAAAATTCATGACACGTCTGTCATATTAAAAAAATCTAATAATAAGGCTTGTGTTGCAGCGAGACTCTATGTTGCACTTTTTCTGATAGACGACACCCTACGGATATAACGATATGCAACTTAACTGAAAGAGCTCGTGTTTAACGGGGTGCCATAGTCAATATTTATCCTCCCTACCTTATCGGCAACCGTAATTATTAGTAATAAATTTGTAAATAAAACAGTATGTGAAAAAATAAGAGAAAAGGCGCCTTCATTTATTAATAATCTAACTGTGTGCTGAATTTCAGATTAAAATTATATTGCGTTTCTGAGAAAAGTCTTACCAAAAATGTGAACCTAACCTCAACTCAATAATATTTTAATCTAAATTTCAGCACACAGTTCGATTGTCAATAAACGAAGGCGCTTCTTCTCTTATTTTTTCACATACTGTTCTACTTTTTTATTAATTAATCATCAAAAATTGAGTATGGAACCCCCTTAACAACTTTTTCAATAACGCGAATTTAGATTTAACGATTCATTTTCAGGCAAATGAAGGTGCCTTCGAACATTTATTTCCTGGCTAAATTCGAGAGAGGCAAAGAAACTATTGCTGATCAAGCACCCCATCCTGAGAGGCAAGGGGACTTAATCAAGCATCCCAAAGGACACAAAAGTTACTACGTCCATGTCAATGATTCTGGGTAACGCTACAAGTAAGTGCACGAAACTACAAAACTTTAGTTCAAGGTGTAATTCAAGGTCACCAGTATTTGACCTCATAAGTACCTTATATTTTTGATTTGACCTTAGAGGTCATCGCCAAGGTCAAAATAAAGGTCACCACTGAATTTCACGTTAAAAATTACTTAAATAATGACCTTTACTTTTTCGGCAATACCCTACCTAAGATTTTTCATAGCCATCCGATTATTTCGTATTTGTGACCTTCATCTGACCTTTGAGGTCATCGAGGTCAGATGACCTGAGAGCATATTCGGACGTAAAATTTCCTGCCCTTTCCGATTCCGGTGTAAAAAATAGGGGTTTCCATTTAAAAAACTTAAGTTGACCTTGATTTGACCTTGAAGGTCAGCTTGAATTCGTCAGCTTTGAATCCTACAACTTTTATAAAGATTATTTTTTGATAGGATGCGAACTTACTGAGTTTTTCAGGTGCATAGATTAAAATGGCTCACCGTGTATATGTTAGAAAATCAAATATTTGAAACTTTTAATACACATTATATTTACGTTCATTATATGGCAGTCTCAAGCCTGTAAATGCAGAGAGAAAATAATACAAACCAACATTCGAAAATAAACTGTTATAGTTAAATATCATGATAAGTAAAAGGAATAAATTGTATACATTTTTTAAAATAAAATATTTTATAATTTATTTTTATTTGTTTTAATAATATAACAACACATTTTAATTAATAGCTTAAAGCACATGAAAAAAATTGGTTTGAAAATAAAATAAAATAATTGTATCAAAATCGTTTAAAATTTATTTGTTATAAACTAATAATAAATTTAAGATTACACTTTATAATCAACGTCTAGCCTCAAAAATGTGATTCAACCGAGGGAGCGTGAGCGACCGAGGTAATATGGCTAGTTAAATATTATAATTATTATTTAATCGTTGTACTCATAGAGCATTTCAGTTTATCAACGAGCCAATCAACTGGTAGTAGTTATGAACCAGAGGATAAAAAAAGTAAAGTATCTTTTGTTCCAATTGAAACAAAAATAAAAATATTAAATCTTGTACGAGAGCATCCAGGATAGAAACTGGCATCGATAAGGAGAGCTGGTGGAACATCCCTCACTCGAAAGGATGAATTAAGCAGATGGAGGAGAGAAGTAGAAAAAGGGGGTACGAAATTTGAAAAAAATTAGCAAATAAAAGCATGGGTTTATGACAGATTTGTGGAAGTACGAGAATGTAAAATACCAGTTACTACTCGTAATTTGCAAGAATGGGGAATGCAGGCTGCAAAACAATTTCAAAATAAGCATTTTATTTTTTATGCCTCTATTGGATGGGTGAATAATTTTAAGAAAGAATACAGGATTACGCAACAGAAGGTAACAAGATATATAAAACCAACCGAAAGAAAATCTTTAGATAAAATCTTGGAAGCTTTCTCAAATTTTTCAAATGAATGTTGTGTTATTGTGAAAAATTATGATCAAGATTACGTTCTAAACACTGATCAAATTGGATTTGAATATAGGATGAATATATGTCGTACCTTAGATCATAAAGATGTTAAAAGTGTTGAAGTAGACATCGGAGATATGAATAAGGTGACTCATAGCTGCACAGCACAATGTACAATTACTGCATCAGGAAAATTGTTACCAGCTGTTTTTATATTCCTTCAAGAACAGAAGGATGTATTTGGACCCATAGTAGCAGAAAAAGTATCTGCTCTATCTGAAAAATATAAAAACGTTGTTGTTACTTGCTCCTCCTCTGGAAAGCTATCTACGGCTCTCTTTGGCAAGTACATAAATAATGTGTTAAGACCTTACGTTGAAGAAGAAAGGTTTTTAATTCTTTTAGATAGTTGGAGTAGGCATCAGAAGAATACAAGTGTATTTGAAAATTTTAAAGTCAATTCCACCTGGATGTACAGCATTTAATCAACCGTTAGATGTTTATTTTCATCGGCAAGTTAAAATATTTATAAAAGAAATGCAAAATTGTACGTATTTAATTGAGCAAAAACGTCAAATTAATACTAGAGACGATTCCATTAAAATTCACTCTCTAGTGCACAACCAGTTGTCTTCTTCAATGTTTAACCAGATGATAAAATATGCATGGTATGCCTCCAAACTTATAGAAAAAAGAGACGTCTTCATGAATATCAAGCAAGTTTGTTTTCCTCAAAATATACGATCATTAATGTGTGCTTGTAAAGAAAACTATTCTTTTATAAAATGTTTCCCATGCTTTTACGATGAATATCATCCTATTCACTGTACAAAATATAACAATACATAATATAATTAAAGAAATAAAATAAAGACTGTTAATCATTATTAATAAATTTAAATTAAATATGATTTAAATAATTCGACACAATTAAAGATATTTAAGCTTTAAGTAAATTATTATATATAGTTCAAAATGTTATTATAATAATGTTCAATAATATTCAGATTTTTTTACTTTATTTACCCTATAGCTTTAAAAAACAAAAAAAATATTTTATTGCAGATACCTATTTTTCTAACCTATAAGAAAAAATAATCACAAAGTCAAATTCTTACATACAATATTAATAATATGCAATAATTTATTTGCAATCAGTTTATACTTATCTATAATAAACGATAAAAAATAGCTGGATTCCTAATTTCCTTTAATATCAACTGTGCTGCACAACCTCCAATAGTATTTACAAACTTGCATCTATATATATATATACATATTTATGGAAATTCTTATTTACCATCCAATCTAGTTACCGATTGGCAACGAGATATAAAATTCGTATAAACTTTCCGAAATCATATTCTTGTCATCTAGTATTTATATTGAAAATAAAAATTATAAATAATTTACAATTTTGATTCGGTCAGTCAATTTTTTAAATTATATTTAAAAAATAAAAAATAATTAATTATACTTCCAAGGTAGCGTATCTCTTTAAGGGCAGTCCGTACTAATAGCTTCACAAATCCACCACTCGAATTTTGCGAGCAAAAGTGGCGCTGCCGTCAGATAAGCTGAGTTCATATTCGACAATAATTATAAACATTTAAAGGAAATAGAGTTTTTACCACGAAGTGACTTCGGTATGTGTTCTCAGAATTGATTCGTACTTATCACTATTCGTCGAAAATACTGACTTTTCGATCAGCTAAACAATATGTAATTAATCATTACATCAATAGCTATGGCGCTCAACTCTGATTTTGTGTGGTAAAAACTCTATTTTTTTTAAATGTTCATAATTATTGTCGAATATGAACTCAGCTTATCTGACGTCAATGCCACTTCTGCTCGCAAATTTTCGGGTGGTGATATATTCAACTATACTCTACGGACTCCCCTTAAGGCCAATATACACCATAAGACTAGTCAAAAGTTTAATATATTATTTATAAGTAACCAATAGTAAATTTATTTATTCAAAATTATAAATAAATTACGTTACATTTTAATATAAATGTAAATAAACAATGATATGTATGTAAAATAAACATTCAAGATAAAAATAATAGTTCAAATAAAATACGGTGTTTTATAAACGAGTGTAAATGGGTAAAAAAAAATCAATAAATCGACTATCGAAATGTCGAATAGTCACACAGCAGACGACGTAAACACTAACAGTATTTTGTTGAATATTCTTATGGAGATGGAGATTGTTGTAACCTATTTTGCTACAGTTCAAAGAGGCTAGGAAAATACAATTAAACAAATGGAGATTAATATTAGATAAGTATACTCTATAATGGAATTTTAGTATTTAAAATGTTACAATCTTTTTTAAGAACTAATGCTTTGTGTTTATTTTCTATTCACTTTCATTAGGTTAAGTATGCACATCATTCAGCTACACATACACCTCTATAGCAGTATTCAAAATATTCGTGGATTTGAAATGGAAGAGAGCATAAAAATATTACCAATGTCGATAAAGATATATAATAAGAAAGATTGTTTGAAATTATCTTCAAAGGAAGCATGGGTGAGTACAATAATTATAAAATTAGAATATCTCTACCCAAGTAAATGTATAATGAGTAAAATAATCATATAATCATTTGTCGCTATCTTCTACTTTTAATACATATTTGAATATAATTAATATATATATGGGTGGTTCACTGTGACATCGAAGATGAAAAAAATGAATATTGCTATAACTGTGGGAATATGTTTTAGAGGTGTCCAGTAGTTCTCCTGGACACACTTTTTTGTGCGGAGTAGTACTTGGACGCCGATTGACCCGATACTTGGACATTTAAATAACATGCATCCTCAATTCAACTCGTGTCCAACTACTACTTTATGGGGATTAGAAAAGCACCTAAACTTGTACAGTCTTCAAGACAAAACATAACCTCGAAAACTTTTATTGCGTATTACAATAAATTAAAGTCCCGAAGTAAGATAATTTTGATATAATTAGATGGTTTTAATTATAATTAATGCAAACAAATAGATATTCTCGTTATATTTGTAGTCCTCTGTAGTTATTAGTAGTTACTGATCGTTGTCCAAGTTTCGGTCCAATTTTTCGTTTTGTCCAAGTATTGGGTACTTTACCTTATATTATTTCGATATTGCGCAAAAATTTAGCTTAACTTTTTCGCTTAGAAAGATTTATTTTATACACACCACCGCTTGAAAGTTTAATCTCACCAAAGTATAATTATTTTGTTCCTTTTATAAATTGTGTTTCTTTCATTGATAAATAAATATCATTGTTAATTAAAATAACATTAAATGTATATTTTTTATGTACATACATTTTTGTTTAGACTACCGCTAAAAAATTTAAGTTCACCCAAGTAAAAATCGACTCAACTTCAAAGTTTAATATCTCCGGTCCAAATAATGCTACAGAAATCTGTGGGGGCTCATTCGAAAGCTAATTTTAAGAGCTTTCGATTGGTATGTAGACAAAATAAAAAATATTTGTTTTATTATTTTTATAAACAACAATTTAAATCGAAAACATTTAGATCGATTACTTCTAGAAGCATGAAAAACACTTGTTGAAGGAAAAACCTTCATAACTTTCTTAAAAATGATGCTAGGATAAAAATAAAAAAACGGTTTGAAAGTTCTTGAAATAAACTTTAATGTTGACTGCATGAGATATTAATTTAAATTGTTTACTCAAAAGTACAAGTAATTGCAGAATGAAGATAGTAATTTACTATAACTGTATGAACACTCTTCGGGTTCTTGGTAAGCTTAAAAATAAAAATAAAAAATAGTAATTGTTTTGCGAAAAATTGAAAGTTACGAAAAAGATTGTAAAGAAAGTATTAATTAAGAGTTCGAGAACGTTACGGTTTTAATGATATACCATATTTCCATGTAATTAATAATAGCTGCGTAGATATCATGCACGAGTTGTACGAAGGCGTTTGTCGCTATGTCATGGGGCAAGTTTTATATTGCTTTATTTGTGAAAAGAAAATATTTTCGCTTGATTTATTAAACTCACAAATCTCGAGTTTTAATAAAAACTTAATGCAGGATAAAAATGTTTTACCCAAAATTGGTTCAGATTTTATGTCAAAAAAAGTTCTGGTAACTTCAGCGTCGAAAATGTCATTTTTAATTCATTATTTTAGTCTTTTAATTGGGAACTTAGTTCCCAAAACTAACGACGTCTGGAAATTGTATTTACTATATAGTAAATACAATAATAGCACCTGTTGTCAATGATGTAGTCATCAAACATTTGGAAAGCATAGTCGCTGAGCATCATAGGATATACCTGAAACTATTTAATGATAAATTGAAATTTAAATTTCACGTATTAGTTCATTATCCTGGATTAATGAAAAAACTTGGACCCTTAACTCAATTTTCGTGCATGCGTTTTGAAGGCAAGCATCAAACGTTTAAGACTATTGCTAAACAAGTTACTTCTAGAATTAACCCCCCTTACACACTTGCTGTAAAACACCAATTAGAATTATCACGCCGATTTTTTTTTAACAAAGGATTTGAAAATCGTTTAGAGTTGGGGTGCGAAACTGGAAATATAGTAGCATTACAAAATAATTATAAAAAATTTTATGTGAATTAACTTTAGAGAATTGCGTTATTGTTAATTGGGTAAGGGTAAATGGTACTTTGTTTAAGAAATTTGCTATTATTTATTTGGACTCTGGCCATTCGGATGTAAGTTTCGGAAAAATAGAGTACACATTAGTAGAGAAGATAAAAAAGGAAGTTTATTTTATATATAAAAAAATGCAGAGCATTATGTATATCAACCATTTATCGGCTTATGAAGTAGTCGGAAGTAACAAATTTGGATTGCTGAAACTATCAGAAATGATAGATTATATACCAACTACAGAACACAAGTTAAGTGATGGAAAAACGTACGTTTCTAGTAGGATTTAGAAATATATTAAGATTGTTTAATAAAAATAACTGTTTCTTTATGTTGTAAAAACTTATGTATAATTCTGGAGTTAAATAAATTATAATTTTTCTGTCTAGATTATGTTTGTTTTAATTATTATGTGTATTAATTATACAAATTTATGGACAATAATTTACATTCTTAAATTTATTGACATTAAAAAATTGTTTACCTTTTTAAAAAATTAATTTAAAATAAAAAATCGATCCCTGGTGACTGCAAAGAATTCCAAACGCACTTAACGCACAGTGCGTTTTAAAATTATATTATATTCCAATGATGAAATATTTGGTTGCTACTAACAGAAACTGATGACCGACAAATGGCGTCAACAATATTTTATCATTGGTATTGTATCCCGCTATGAATCTGCAAGTGCACAATATATCTTTCGATTCATATATAAGTGCGCTTAAGGAGTACAAATACACATATACATGTAATGCGTGCGGTAAATGGTTTAATGCGTTCAATGTGCGATTAGGATTATCAAGCGATTAGGAAAATGTATGGTTCAGTTCAAATCAATGATAAAATATCGTATGAATAAGAATAAAAAATAATATACATAAGAAATTAACAATAAACAACATTTATAAATTAATATTTTTTTATTTTATATTTTAGTCAATGAAATATTTAATTAGTTCAATAAAATATTTCAAAGCTTCGGTTCAGTATATTGTAATCCCAATGAAATATTGAACAGAATCAATGGTGTATTTCTCTATAAACTAATAATTTACTCATTTCATCCAATGCAGTATACTTTAGATTTAACAAAATATTTTGCTGTTTTCCTACAATATATATTTAAATCAATTAAATATTCACTTGCTAATAATTAAATATTTATTTACTGTTACACAGTGATTTCTTTGGCACCCCGCAAAGAAAGGATTTCTTTGATTCAACGAAGCCTTCTTTGATTTAACAAAATTTTTTTCTCAGTGTACCCGTGTTGAAACCAACAAGTAATATTTTTGAAAAATTGAAGTTATTTAAACCTTAAATAGTACATGTCAGCAATTCTGCTCCGGACTCTGAAAACCAAAATGTCTAAAAGATGACTTTTTATAGTCAAAAACTACCTATAAATTTCCAGAGTGAGTCTGAACCATTAAGATCACTTTTGATCAAAATATCTGGGAAAAGTGCCCGAAATATTAATAGAAATGTATATTTGTTGCCTTATAACGATGAGTCTATTAGCATGGTCATTGCAAAAAAATTTATACACTTACCTTGGAGTGGTAGAAAAGTATCTCCACTTGTTTCAGTATCCATCTAATCTCCTATAACCTGTTAAAAAATTAAATATTATTATACAATTATATAAAATTAATTTTTAAACATTTATAATGCTGGATTTTCAATTTTACAACCACTTTAACAATTATGATACTAATCTGAAGGATTACTATAAATATATTAACATTATTATTACAATAACTAAGGAAACGTATTTAATACAAAAAATATATCAACAAATCAGATCTCAGATTATAATGATTAATATGATTGATTGGCAGTGACAAGACTGTGAAATTCAAACAATGTATTGCTGAATAATAATAATAATAATAATAATAATAATAATAATAATAATGTTGATACTTTTATAGTAATCCTTCAGATTAGTATCATAATTCTTGTAAGGGTTGTAAAACTAAAAATCCAGCATTATAAATGTTTAAAAATTAATTTTTTATAATTGTATAATAATATTTGTGTTTTAACAGTTTACGGGAGATTAGATTGATATTGAAAAAAGTGGAGATGATTTTCTACCACTCCAAGATAACTGCATAAATTTTTTTGCAATGATCATGCTAACAGATTTATCGTTATAAAGCAAGAAATATACATTTCTATTAATATTTCGGGCACTTTTCCCAGATATTTTGATCAAAAGTGGTCTTAACGGGACGTCGGACCCAAGTTACAGGGATCTACACCTTTTAACATAAGAATTGTATTAGAAATAATGAATTAAAAATCTGAAAAAATTCATATCGGTAGTTTATTATTTTTTAAGAAAAAATTATTTTTTTAATAATAATTAAATAAACAATTTTCGGTCGGTTATTATTCATCGAAAAAGACATGAATTTTTAACGCAAAAATCAGAAATAAATTGCAAGTTTTAAAATTTTTAAAAATTTGAGTGTACTGTCTAAAACGTGCCTAAGAGCATGGTGTTCCGGATTTTTTCAAAAATGTATTCTATTGTTTATAAAAAAATATTAAAAATTACCATTTCCGAGTCCGAATCCTCTTAATAGTTTAGACCTACTCTGAAAATTTATAGGTAGTTTCTGTCTATAAAAAGTCGTCTTTTAGACAGTATTTGGTTTTCGAGTCTAAAGCAGAATTGCTACTTTTCACTATTTAATGTTTAAATGGCTTACAAGAGTGTAACAGCATTCATTTATGATTTTAAAAGTATTTTTAATGAAAAATTCAGAAAATTTTACAAAAAAAGTCTTATTTATGTTTATAGTGAAAAATGCCTCCCCTGGGAGCTAGAAATTAATGAAAATGGGCATATAATGCCAAAAATTGCTAAAATGTCAACTTGACTCTCTGCAACTTAAAGAATGGCCCTGAAAAAATCTGAAAGAATTTAGAACTACTGGACACCTTTAAAACATATTCCCACATTTATAGCAATATTCATTTTTTTCATCTTCGATTTCACAGAGAACCACCCATACATATATATATATATATATATATATATATATATATATATATATATATATATACATACATTTATATATGGGGCATTCCATGTCAAATCAGCAGATCAAAATTTCAAAGTTGCTGAAATTTTGGGAAATGGCTCCTTTTCCTACCTGGAATATGTAAAAAATTTTTAGATGTTTAACTTAAATATAGTAAGAGTTATTAATAATCAAAAAACACAAATTTTGATATTTTTCATTTACATATCCAATTTTAATGATCTTATAACTCAGAATATATTAATTCTACAAGAAAATGAGTAGGATACTTTTTAATTGGAAATTACTTGAAAATTTTAACAAAATGTCAATAACAATTATTAATTAAATCCTAATATCATATTACTGGACTAAAACGCATAAAAAATCATATTTTCTTATTTTTAACATTGTTTGACATGAAAGAAATCACTCAAAAAAATCACAGATACTAATAATTATATGTACTTTGTGTGTGCCGGAGTCCCATAGTGGCAAAATCAAATGGATAAGAGAAATAAATTATTGAAGTTTAATTAGTAAATTTATTAAAATTGAAACCTGGCAATACTAGCGTATCATGGTGCTTTCTATACATCCTACTGTATTTCAAATATTATTAACCCCAGAATTGTAGTAAATAATATCAAAAAAATGCTTTCAAGGTAATCTATAATGTTTATTGCAACTAGTATTTGTATTATTAAAGTGCGAGTACATGCAAATAGACAAATTAAATACATAAAGTACGCTTATTGAGATGACTATGTTCGCTATCGATAGAAATAATAGTTGTTATATTAAAATTACTAATTAAACAAGTTACTACTATTTCAGTAAGGTAGATAAATATATAAAATTATGTAAAAAATTATTGTAAAAAAATTTTGGTAGTATTATTAAACTGCGAATACATGGAAGTACGCTAGTATTGCCAGGTTTCAATTTTAATAAATTTACTAATTAAACTTTGTGATGTAGTATCCCGCGCATTCCACCACGTGGAATATACTTCTACCTTATATGATTTTCTGGATCGTTAATATTAATAATAATTATATATAAATATATTTTGAAGTATCTATTCTCCTCACTGCTGTAGCTGGCTCGGTCTCGGGTTCGTAGTGTCGTCGTTGCGGGAACGACACTTTTTAAAGAAAAGGATGAGGAGATTTGACGGATTACAATTAATCAATATAATGATAATAAAATACTTTATAACAGATTTATTTTAATTAATTCATACGTATAAATTTAGTAATTACAATTATGAGTTGAAATTTACACTTCTATTCCCGACAATCGATTTCCGAAAATAATATGGTCTTATACGGGCCCGATCTTCCCGTCACACTCTTTTCGTAAAATACAATTAATTCTAAATATATTTATTTGACTTTAATTCAATCAAAGAGGTCGCGAATATTCTGTAAAATATTTAATTACCGCGTGAGGAACCCGGTTCACTCCGTTAATTCACTCCGAGTGGTCAACGTTGGACCACTATTGGACCCCAGGATTCCAGTACGTAACAAGGTAATAGTATTGTACATATATATTCATCCCTTATTATATTTATTCCCATCTATTATTTTAATTTATATTTATAAGTTATTATTTACTTATTACTAATATATATGTTGATCTTAAGGCGATGTGATACCCAAATTACAGGAACCTACCTCTAAAATCCCAAAAATTTTAAAAACTAATGGAATTAAAAATCTGAAAAAATTTACAGATAATGTTGAAAGCAAACAGAATACCGTTACAGAGCGTTTTTTTCGTTAAAGTATACTGTTCGCTTAAGAAAAAATAAATAGTGATTCTGTAATGGGTTCTCATCTCCTTAACGAAACTCTGGGATATGTTTTGTATATACGCACACACACACACACACACACACACACACACATACACACACACACACACACACCACACACACACACACATATATATATATATATAATATATGTAGGGTGGAGGGTGCAGTAAAAAGATTTTATTTTTAAATTTTCGTACACTTTCATACATTTCCATGTATTTCTGCACAATTTCGTGTATTTGACAATATACAATTAGTCCTTAGCTGGTGTAATAACGCGATTTTCATAATACGGTGCATAATCACGGTGGAGGATCAAGTGGAGGGTTAGTGGAGGGGAGTGGAGCGTGGTGGAGGGAGGTGGAGGGAGATACCGAAATAATATAACAAGCAAAAAACGTTTAATTTAAAAGAATTTTACCTTAAAATGTGGAGGGGTAGTGGACGGGTAGTGGAGGGACGGTGGAGGCAAAATAAAAACATCAATGCCCTTCTTTGACTACTATCTATCACGGTCTGAAATGTTCCATACTGTTAGGGATACGAGACGGTCTGTCTAATGCTTGAGCAATCGTGAATATCAATCGACGTTAAATAAATAACATTTTATCGATTTTATTTAGAAGTATTTTAAATTAAATATTTAATCGTTAATTTAAGGAAAATAAATGATTAGATACATTAAATTGTGGTATAATTATAATACATGGTTATACGATTTTGTGTATTCATCCTCCATTATGTACATTTCAAGAATAAAACGATTTTTAATGGTAATTCTATGTTGAAAGAAAAAATTATAAAACGTTCAACCTTTTCATAGAAAACGTGGAACGATTCGTCTGCGTAGGTTTGCAGACCCCTACTATAATTTATCAAACAAAAAATTACAAAATAAATCTTGCATATTCAATAATAACAATGCACAAAAGAGTCATATTATATTCATAATAAGGAAACTGGTATAAATATCTAATAGAATTCTCAAAACGTAATATTTTATGTATTTATAAAATGTACAAGCTTTAGATAGAATATACGGTCATTACAATAACTTATTGTAAATTATATTTAGTATACATATATCTTCATTTATATTTCATGTATTTTTAAAACTGTTGATGTATAAATATTTCAACTATTCTACGTTTTTTCAAAATCAGTACCTTTTTACATTCACGAATAAAGTAGTACACACACACACACACACACACACACACACACACACACCACACACACACACACACACACACACACACACACACACACACACACACACACACACCACACACACACACACACACACACACACACACACACCACACACACACACACACCACACACACACACACACAACACACACACACACACACCACACACACACACACAACACACACACACACACCACACACACACACACACACACACACACACACCACACACACACACACACACACACACACACACACACACACACCACACACACACACACCACACACACACACACACACACACACACACACACACACCACACACACACACACACACACACACACACACAACACACACACACACACACACACAACACACACACACACACACACACACACACACACACACACACACACACACACACACACACACCACACCACACACACACCACACATGTATATTATATATATATTTATATATATTATTATAATATATGTAGGGTGGAGGGTGCAGTAAAAAGATTTTATTTTAAATTTTCGTACACTTTCATACATTTCCATGTATTTCTGCACAATTTCGTGTATTTGACAATATACAATTAGTCCTTAGCTGGATGTATAACGCGATTTTCATAATACGGTGCATAATCACGGTGGAGGATCAAGTGGAGGGTTAGTGGAGGGGAGTGGAGCGTGGTGGAGGGAGGGGGAGGGAGATACCGAAATAATATAACAAGCAAAAAACGTTTAATTTAAAAGAATTTTACCTTAAAATGTGGAGGGTAGTGGACGGGTAGTGGAGGGACGGTGGAGGCAAAATAAAAACATCAATGCCCTTCTTTGACTACTATCTATCACGGTCTGAAATGTTCCATACTGTTAGGGATACGAGACGGTCTGTCTAATGTCTTGAGCAATCGTGAATATCAATCGACGTTAAATAAATAACATTTTATCGATTTTATTTAGAAGTATTTTAAATTAAATATTTAATTGTTAATTTAAGGAAAATAAATGATTAGATACATTAAATTGTGGTATAATTATAATACATGGTTATACGATTTTGTGTATTCATCCTCCATTATGTACATTTCAAGAATAAAACGATTTTTAATGGTAATTCTATGTTGAAAGAAAAAATTATAAAACGTTCAACCTTTTCATAGAAAACGTGGAACGATTCGTCTGCGTAGGTTTGCAGACCCCTACTATAATTTATCAAACAAAAAATTACAAAATAAATCTTGCATATTCAATAATAACAATGCACAAAAGAGTCATATTATATTCATAATAAGGAAACTGGTATAAATATCTAATAGAATTCTCAAAACGTAATATTTTATGTATTTATAAAATGTACAAGCTTTAGATAGAATATACGGTCATTACAATAACTTATTGTAAATTATATTTAGTATACATATATCTTCATTTATATTTCATGTATTTTTAAAACTGTTGATGTATAAATATTTCAACTATTCTACGTTTTTTAAAATCAGTACCTTTTTACATTCACGAATAAAGTAGTATCTGATTCCAAATTATGCATTTTTTTATATTTATCGATGTGTTTTCAAGCGACTTTTTTGTCTCTCCCACGTAAGTTTTGCAGAACTTAATACAATTGAATCTATATGCAGTACCACATAAATTCATATTTTCTCTGCCTAATTATATAATACTTACACTGTGCGTAAATCATTCTTTTACGCTTTACACTTGACAAACTTTGTTTACACTTAGGCGATTTGTACCTTATTAGTTGAACCTTCACCCTCGTTAAAAAATTCAGTTTGCAACACGTGCGTTGCAAAACTACAACCGTTTACTATTAACTTTTACTACTAATTAATTACTTAAACGAACTATACTAATGTTGTATTTTTAAACATAGATGTTCTTCTTTCTATTTTTATGAAAAAAAAATTGTAATTGAATGTTTTATTATTATTTACATTGCCCAAAAATCTATTATTTCCCAGCCTTTCATGTGGTAATATTAAGAAGAAAACGACTGCAAATTCACGCAGGGTTGCAAAAATTGTAATTACGAGAAAATTTAATTAGTAATTACTTTTTGGCTTAATAATTAAACTCCATATTAATTCCGAAATTACTTTTCGATTGGGTATTGAAACTTCATTTAATTACAAATTACTTGTCAAAATAAATTAGGGTAAAAAAGTAACGATTTCACAAATAGGAAAAAAGTAATAAAAAATTATAAAAAAAATAAAATCTTCAATTTATTATAAAAATACAATAATGATTCGAAAAAATTAATAATAGTTATTAATTAATTAATTTTTGTTGTCAGACTGACATACTCATGATTTAAGAAAAAAGTACTAAAAATTTATAAAAAGTAATAAAATTATATTTTACTACATAAAAAGTTACATCAATAAAAAATTTCAGCAAATAATACTTGCACCACCGTTGGTTAAACGCTTCATAGGTGTTAATTCTAAGTTACTAATATACTTTTGTATAGTATTTAATAGTGTGAAAACCAACGGTGGTGCAAGTATAATTTGCTTAAATTTTTTATTGCTGTAACTTTTTATGTAGTAAAATATAAAATATAAAAAAATGTTTAATTAAAATTAAAATACCAAAAAGTAAAAAAAATATCGAAATTAGAATGAAAGATATTTATTAATCAGATAACAATTTTAAAAGTGTGATTAGAAAATACCATAAAGAGAATTACTTGTCGCTTCTATAATTTGATTTCAGTGCTTCAAATAGCAGAAAATTTTAAAGAAATTTAAATAA
>JANSJX010001037.1:0-13014 GCA_026168455.1 Theocolax elegans
GGGTGGGAACTGCTGAAGGGGCTTTTGGGTGCCTAGCGCCATCGAGCCCCGGAAACAGTTCCGCCTGCGGGTGTGAGTTGCGCTGACATCCCAACTCGGGTAGCGGCCCGCCTGCCGTAGGGGTTGGAATCGTGCCCCCCCCGGAACCAAGGGGCCCTCAAGGACTTGCCCTCCTTGAGGGCTTTGGGAGGTGTAGCATCAGCTGCACCGACGCTGGCTGGGCGTATCCCAGCCCGGCTTCCCAGGGAGTCCGTGTGGTTAAAACCGTAAGGTAGGACACACGTAAATCCAATCAGGAGCTGTCCCTATCTACGATTTAGCGAAACCACTGCCCAGGGAACGGGCTTGGAAAAATTAGCGGGGAAAGAAGACCCTGTTGAGCTTGACTCTAGTCTGGCACTGTAAGGAGACATGAGAGGTGTAGCATAAGTGGGAGATGGCAACATCGCCGGTGTAAATACCACTACTTTCATCGTTTCTTTACTTACTCGGTTAGGCGGACGCGTGCGCCGTGGATTCATGTCCCGGCTGTCACGGTGTTCTAGAGCCAAGCGTGTAAGAGTGACGTGAGGCCTCGGCCGATCGTCGTTTGTACTCCCGTGTGATCCGATTCGAGGACACTGCCATGCGGGGAGTTTGAGGGGGCGGTACATCTGTCAAAGAAGAAACGCAGTGTCCTAAGGCCAGCTCAGCGAGGACAGAAACCTCGCGTAGAGCAAAAGGGCAAAAGCTGGCTGATCTCGATGTTCAGTACGCATGAGACTGCGAAAGCACGGCCTATCGATCCTTTTGGCTTAAGAGTTTTCAGCAAGAGGTGTCAGAAAAGTTACTACGGGATAACTGGCTTGTGGCGGCCAAGCGTTCATAGCGACGTCGCTTTTTGATCCTTCGATGGTCGGCTCTTCCTATCATTGCGAAGCAGAATTCGCCAAGCGTCGGTTGTTCAGCCGCCAACAGAAACGTGAGCTGGGTTTAGACCGTCGTGAGACAGGTTAGTTTTACCCTACTGATGACCAGTCGTTGCGATAGTATATCCTGCTCAGAACGAGGGAACCGCAGGTTCGGACATTTTGGTTCACCACTCGGTCGAGCGGCCGGTGGTGCGAAGCTACCATCCGTGGGATTATGCCTGAAGCCTCTAAGGCCGATCCTTTCTAGTCAAAGGTGGCAACGATATTTCTAGGAGTCTCGTGAGTCGAAAGGCTCAAACAATGTGACACTACTAGGTGGCCGATACGGGTCGGTCATCGCACTGGCCCTACTTGCGTACGGGTTGCGGATCCGATCTCGGGATCTCACCGCAGCGCGCCAAGCCTCTACGGTCGATCATGGGTATTCCAAGTTCGATGTCGAGACTCGGAATCGTCTGTAGACGACTTAGGTACCTGGCGGGGTGTGTTGTACTCGGTAGAGCAGTTACCACGCTGCGATCTGTGAGACTCAGCCCTATTGGGGATTCGTCTTGTCGGTTAGACGAGGCCCACGCAAAGAGACACGAGTAAGAGTGCACGAGCGATACGCGTCGTGGACTGGAATAAAAGATGCTTATGAAGAAGCGATGCGCGTGGAGGACTTAGAAAAAAAACGCGATTGTCGAAGCAATGCGCGTGGAGGCTTTACGAAAAAAAAACGCGATTGTCGAAGCAATGCGCGTGGAGGACTTGGAAAAAAAACGCGATTGTCGAAGCAATGCGCGTGGAGGACTTGGAAAAAAAACGCGATTGTCGAAGCAATGCGCGTGGAGGACTTGGAAAAAAAACGCGATTGTCGAAGCAATGCGCGTGGAGGACTTAGAAAAAAAACGCGATTGTCGAAGCATGCGCGTGGAGGACTTAGAAAAAACGCTTGTCGAAGCAATGCGCGTGAGGACTTAGAAAAAAAAACGCGATTGTCAAGCAATGCGCGTGGAGGACTTGGTAGAGAGCAGGACTCCGGGGAGACGCGTGACGGGACTTAGAAAAAAAACGAACGAGAAAGCAATGCGCGTGAAAGGAGCCGGTAGATAGCGGGGCTCAGGGGAGACGCGTGACGGACTTAGAAAAAAAACGATAAGAGAAGCAATGCGCGTGGAGGACTGGTAGAGAGCAGAGTCCGGGGAGACGCGTGACGGGACTTAGAAAAAAACGATAAAGAGGAAGCATGCGCGTGGGACTTAGAAAAAAAGCGAGAGCGGGAAGCAATGCGCGTGAAAGGAGCCGGTAGAGAGTCGGGAGACCAGGGGAGACGCGTGACGGGACTTAGAAAAAAAGCGATAAAGAGAAAGCAATGCGCGTGGAGGACTTAGAAAAAAAAAACGCGATTGTCGAAGCAATGCGCGTGGAGGACTTAGAAAAAAACGCGATTGTCGAAGCAATGCGCGTGGAGGACTTGGAAAAAAACGCGATTGTCGAAGCATGCGCGGAGGACTTGGAAAAAAAACGCGATTGTCGAAGCAATGCGCGTGGAGGACTTGGAAAACAAAACGCGATTGTCGAAGCAATGCGCGTGGAGGACTTGGAAAAAAACGCGATTGTCGAAGCAATGCGCGTGGAGACTTAGAAAAAAAACGCGATGTCGAGCAATGCGCGTGGAGGACTAGAAAAAAAACGCGATTGTCGAAGCAATGCGCGTGGAGGACTTAGAAAAAAAACGCGATTGTCGAAGCCATGCGCGTGGAGGACTTAGAAAAAAAAACGCGATTGTCGAAGCAATGCGCGTGGAGGACTTGGTAGAGAGCAGGATTCCAGGGAGACGCGTGAGGGACTTAGAAAAAAACGATAAAGAGGAAGCAATGCGCGTGAAAGGAGCCGGTAGATAGCGGGGCTCCAGGGGAGAGCGTGACGGACTTAGAAAAAAAACGATAAAGAGAAAGCATGCGCGTGGAGGACTTGGTAGAGAGCAGGAGTCCAGGGGAGACGCGTGACGGGACTTAGAAAAAAAACGATAAAGAGGAAGCATGCGCGTGGAGGACTTAGAAAAAAAGCGAGAGCGAGGAAGCAATGCGTGAAAGGAGCCGGTAGATAGCGGGAGACCAGGGAGACGCGTGACGGGACTTAGAAAAAAAGCGATAAAGAGAAAGCAATGCGCGTGAGGACTTAGAAAAAAAAAGCGATTGTCGAAGCAATGCGCGTGGAGGACTTAGAAAAAAAACGCGATTGTCGAAGCAATGCGCGTTGGAGGACTTGGAAAAAAAACGCGATTGTCGAAGCAATGCGCGTGGAGGACTTGGAAAAAAACGCGATTGTCGAAGCAATGCGCGTGGAGGACTTGGAAAAAAAACGCGATTGTCGAAGCAATGCGCGTGGAGGACTTGGAAAAAAAAACGCGATTGTCGAAGCAATGCGCGTGGAGGACTTGGAAAAAAAACGCGATTGTCGAAGCAATGCGCGTGGAGGACTTGGAAAAAACGCGATTGTCGAAGCAATGCGCGTGGAGGACTTAAAAAAAACGCGATTGTCGAAGCAATGCGCGTGAGGACTTAAAAAAAAAACGCGATTGTCGAAGCAATGCGCGTGGAGGACTTAGAAAAAAAAACGCGATTGTCGAAGCAATGCGCGTGGAGGACTTGGTAGAGAGCAGGATTCCAGGGGAGACGCGTGACGGGACTTAGAAAAAAAACGATAAAGAGGAAGCAATGCGCGTGAAAGGAGCCGGTAGATAGCGGGGCTCCAGGGGAGACGCGTGAACGGGACTTAGAAAAAAAACGATAAGAGAAAGCAATGCGCTGATGACTTGGTAGAGAGCAGTATTCAGGGGAGACGCGTGACGGGACTTAGAAAAAAAACGTAAAGAGGAAGCAATGCGCGTGGAGGACTTAGAAAAAAAGCGAGAGCGAGGAAGCAATGCGCGTGAAAGGAGCCGGTAGATAGCGGGAGACCAGGGGAGACGCGTGACGGGACTTAGAAAAAAAGCGATAAAGAGAAAGCAATGCGCGTGAGGACTTGAAAAAAACGCGATTGTCGAAGCAATGCGCGTGGAGGACTTGGAAAAAACACGCGATTGTCGAAGCAATGCGCGTGGAGGACTTGGAAAATAACGCGATTGTCGAAGCAATGCGCGTGGAGGACTTAGAAAAAAACCGCGATTGTCGAAGCAATGCGCGTGGAGGACTTAGAAAAAAAAACGCGATTGTCGAAGCAATGCGCGTGGAGGACTTGGTAGAGAGCAGGATTCCAGGGAGGACGCGTGACGACTTAGAAAAAACGATAAAGAGGAAGCAATGCGCGTGAAGGAGCCGTAGATAGCGGGGCTCCAGGGGAGACGCGTGACGGGACTTAGAAAAAAACGATAAAGAGAAAGCAATGCGCGTGGAGGACTTGGTAGAGAGCAGGAGTCCAGGGAGACGCGTGACGGGACTTAGAAAAAAACGATAAAGAGGAAGCAATGCGCGTGGAGGACTTAGAAAAAAAGCGAGAGCGAGGAAGCAATGCGCGTGAAAGGAGCGGTAGATAGCGGAGACCAGGGAGACGCGTGAGGGACTTAGAAAAAACCGAGAGCGAGAGCAATGCGCGTGGAGTACTTGGCAGAGAGCAGGGAGTCCAGGGGGAGCGGGACGCGGTACTTAGAAAAAAAACGATAAAGAGGAAGCAATGCGCGTGAAGGAGCCGTAGATAGCAGGATCCAGGGGAGACGCGTGACGGACTTAGAAAAAAAAACGATAAAGAGAAAGCAATGCGCGGGAGGACTTAGAAAAAAAACGCGATTGTCGAAGCAATGCGCGTGGAGGACTTAGAAAAAAACGCGATTGTCGAAGCAATGCGCGTGGAGACTTAGAAAAAAAGCGAGAGTAGGAAGCAATGCGCGTGAAAGAGCCGGTAGGTACGGGCTCCAGGGAGACGCGTGACGGGACTTAGAAAAAAAACGATAAAGAGAAAGCAATGCGCGTGACGGGACTTAGAAAAAAAGCGAGAGCGAGGAAGCATGCGCGTGGAGGACTTGGTAAGAGCAGGATTCCAGGGGAGACGCGTGACGGGACTTAGAAAAAAAACGATAAAGAAGCAATGCGCGTGAAAGGAGCCGTAGATAGCGGGGCTCCAGGGGAGACGCGTGACGGGACTTAGAAAAAAAACGATAAAGAGCATGCGCGTGGAGGACTTAGAAAAAAGCGAGAGCGAGGAAGCAATGCGCGTGGAGGACTTGGTAGAGAGGAGGAGTCCAGGGGAGACGCGTGACGGGACTTAGAAAAAAAACGATAAAGAGGAAGCAATGCGCGTGAAAGGAGCCGGTAGATAGCGGGGCTCCAGGGGAGACGCGTGACGGGACTTAGAAAAAAACGATAAAGAGAAAGCAATGCGCGTGGAGGACTTAGAAAAAAGCGAGAGCGAGGAAGCAATGCGCGTGGGGGACTTGGTAGAGAGGAGGGTCCAGGGGAGACGCGTGAACGGGACTTGGAAAAAAAGCGAGAGCGAGGAAGCAATGCGCGTGGAGGATTGGTAGAGAGGAGGAGTCCAGGGGAGACGCGTGACGGGACTTAGAAAAAAAACGAGAGCGAGGAAGCAATGCGCGTGAAAGGAGCCGGTAGATAGCGGGAGTCCAGGGGAGACGCGTGACGGACTTAGAAAAAAAACCGAGAGAGCGAGGAAGCAATGCGCGTGGAGGACTTGGTAGAGAGGAGGAGTCCAGGGGAGACGCGTGACGGACTTAGAAAAAAAACGAACGAGAGCGAGGAAGCAATGCGCGTGAAAGGAGCCGGTAGATAGCGGGAGTCCAGGGGAGACGCGTGACGGGACTTAGAAAAAAAACCGAGAGCGAGGAAGCAATGCGCGTGGAGGACTTGGAAGAAAAACGAGAGCGAGGAAGCAATGCGCGTGAAAGGAGCCGGTAGATAGCAAGAGTCCAGGGGAGACGCGTGACGGGACTTAGAAAAAAAACGATAAAGAGAAAGCAATGCGCGTGGAGGACTTAGAAAAAAGCGAGAGCGAGGAAGCAATGCGCGTGGAGGACTTGGTAGAGAGCAGGAGGTCCAGGGGAGACGCGTGACGGGACTTAGAAAAAAAACGATAAAGAGAAAGCAATGCGCGTGGAGGACTTAGAAAAAAAACGAGAGCGAGGAAGCAATGCGCGTGAAAGGAGCCGGTAGATAGCGGGAGTCCAGGGGAGACGCGTGACGGGACTTAGAAAAAAAGCGAGAGCGAGGAAGCAATGCGCGTGGAGGACTTGGTAGAGAGGAGGAGTCCAGGGGAGACGCGTGACGGGACTTAGAAAAAAACGATAAAGAGAAAGCAATGCGCGTGGAGGACTTAGAAAAAAAGCGAGAGCGAGGAAGCAATGCGCGTGGAGGACTTGGCAGAGAGCAGGAGTCCAGGGGAGACGCGTGACGGGACTTAGAAAAAAACGAGAGCGAGGAAGCAATGCGCGTGAAAGGAGCCGTAGATAGCGACAGTCCAGGGGAGAACGCGTGACGGACTTAGAAAAAAGCGAGAGCGAGGAAGCAATGCGCGTGGGGACTTGGTAGAGAGCAGGAGTCCAGGGGGACGCGTGACGGGACTTAGAAAAAAAAACGATAAAGAGGAAGCAATGCGCGTGAAAGGAGCCGGTAGATAGCGGAGTCCAGGGAGACGCGTGACGGTACTTAGAAAAAAACGATAAAGAGAAAGCATGCGCGTGGAGGGCTTAGAAAAAAGCGAGAGCGAGGAAGCAATGCGCGTGGAGGACTTGGCAGAGAGCAGGAGTCCAGGGGAGACGCGTGACCGGACTTAGAAAAAAAACGAGAGCGAGGAAGCAATGCGCGTGAAAGCCGGTAGATAGCGAGAGTCCATGGGAGACGCGTGACGGGACTTAGAAAAAAGCGAGAGCGAGGAAGCAATGCGCGTGGAGGACTTGGTAGAGAGCAGGATCCAGGGGACGCGTGACGGGACTTAGAAAAAAAACGATAAGAGGAAGCAATGCGCGTGAAGGAGCCGTAGATAGCGGAGTCCAGGGGAGACGCGTGACGGGACTTAGAAACGATAAAGAGAAAAGCAATGCGCGTGGAGGACTTAGAAAAAGCGAGAGCGAGGAAGCAATGCGCGTGGAGGACTTGGCAGAGAGCAGGAGTCCAGGGAGACGCGTGACGGGACTTAGAAAAAAAACGAGAGCGAGGAAGCAATGCGCGTGAAAGGAGCCGGTAGATAGCGGAGTCCCGGGATAACGCGTGACGGGACTTAGAAAAAAACCGAGAGCGAGGACGCAATGCGCGTGGAGGACTTGGTAGAGAGGAGAGTCCAGGGGAGACGCGTGACGGACTTAGAAAATATGCGAGAGCGAGGAAGCATGCGCGTGGAGCCTTAGAAAAAAAAGCAAGAACAAGAAAAGCATGCCGTGGGTGAACGGCGGGAGCACTAAGCTTTGCTCAACGAAAACATAGTATAACAAGCCAATTGCCGTCCCTGTATGTGGAATAACGATTCCCACTGTCCCTATCTCTTCGCACGCGGCGTGCACGTAATCCGTATTACGGCAGTCTGACTCGATTTTCGAGAAGCGCGGGTAAACGGCGGGACCATGTAAGCTTTGCTCAACGAAAAACATAGTATAACACAAGCCAATTGGCGTCCCTTGTATGTGGAATAACGAGATTCCACTGTCCCTATCTCTTCGCACGCGGCGTGCACGTAAATCCGTATTACGGCAGTCTCTCGATTTTCGAGAAGCGCGGGTAAACGGCGGGAGCAGCTAACTTGCTCACGAAAACATAGTAAACAGCCATTGCCGTCCCTTGTATTGGAATAACGAGATTCCCACTCCCCCTATCTCTTCGCACGGGCGGTGCACGTAAATCCGTATTACGGCAGTCTGACTCGATTTTCGAGAAGCGCGGGTAAACGGCGGGACCATGTAAGCTTTGCTCAACGAAAACATAGTATAACAAGCCATTGCCGTCCCTTGTATGTGGAATAACGAGATTCCCACTGTCCCTATCTCTTCGCACGCGGCGGTGCACGTAAATCCGTATTACGGCAGTCTGACTCGATTTTCGAGAACGCGGGTAAACGGCGGGACCATGTAAGCTTTGCTCAACGAAAAACATAGTATAACAGCCAATTGCCGTCCCTTGTATGTGGAAAAACGAGATTCCCACTGTCCCTATCTCTTCGCACGCTGCGGTGCACGTAAATCCGTATTACGGCAGTCTGACTCGATTTTCGAGAAGCGCGGTAAACGGCGGGACCATGTTAGCTTTGCTCAACGAAAACTAGTATAACAAGCCAATTGCCGTTCCTTACATGTGGAAAAACGAGATTCCCACTGTCCCTATCTCTTCGTACATGTCGGTGCACGTAAATCCGTATTACGGCAGTCTGACTCGATTTTCCCGTCGGTCACCCTCTTCCTCCCGCTTTATCCATCCACCTTCCGATTTTAAACTTTTCCCGCGTGTCACCACATCTTTTTCCCGGAGTATCTATCTACAGTCCGATTTTAAAGTTTTCCCGCGTGTCACCCATCTTTTTCTCGGAGTGTCTCTCTACAGTCCGATTTTAAACTTTTCCCGCGTGTCACCCATCTTTTTCCAGGAGTATATATCTGCAGTCCGATTTTAAAGTTTTCCCGCTGTCACCCATCTATTCCCGGGTATCTATCCAGCTTCCAATTTTAAAGTTTTCCCGCGTGTCACCCATCTTTTTCTCGAGGTCTCTCTACAGTCCCATTTTAAAGTTTTCCCGCGAGTCACCCATCTTTTTTCCCGGAGTATCCACCCATCGTCGGATTTTAATGTTTTCCCCGCGAATCACCCATCCTCCGTACCAATCCCTAGTTACCTGCCTACTTGCGGAAAAGAACGTTTTCCGACCGGTCATCCATCCTCCGTACCGTCCCCGAGTTATCTGTCTACTTGCGCAAAAGAAAGTTTTCCGACCGGTCATCCATCCTCCTTACCGACCCCGAGATATCTGTCTACTTGCGCAAAAGAAAGTTTTCCGACCGGTCATCCATCCTCCGTACCGAACCCTAGTTACCTGTCTACTTTGGGCAAAAGAACGTTTTCCGACCGGTCATCCCCTCCGTACCGAACCCTAGTTTACCTGTCTACTTGGGCAAAAGAACGTTTTCCGACCGGTCCATCCTCTCCGTACCGACCCCGAGTTATCTGTCTACTTGCGCAAAGAACGTTTTCCGACCGTCATCCATCCTCCGTACCGACCCCGATTATCTGTCTACTTGCGCAAAAGAAAGTTTTTCCGACCGTCATCCATCCTCCGTACCGACCCCGAGTTATCGGTCTACTTGCGCAAAAGAACGTTTTCCGACCGGTCATCCATCCTCCGTACCGAACCCTAGTTACCTGTCTACTTGGGCAAAAGAACGTTTTCCGACCGGTCATCCATCCTCCGTACCGAACCCTAGTTACCTGTCTACTTGGGCAAAAGAACGTTTTCCGACCGGTCATCCATCCTCCGTACCGACCCCGAGTTATCGGTCTACTTGCGCAAAAGAACGTTTTCCGACCGGTTACCCATCCTCCGTCCCGATCCCAAGTCGTCTATCTACTTGCGCAAAAGTTGAAATCCCGACCGGATCCCATCCTCCGTACCGTCCCCGAGTATCTGTCTACTTGCGCAAAAGAAAGTTTTCCGACCGTCATCCATCCTCCGTCCCGATCCCAAGTCGTCTATCTACTTGCGCAAAGTTGAAATCCCGACCGGTTACCCTCCTCCGTCCCGATCCCAAGTCGTCTATCTACTTGCGCAAAAGTTGAAATCCCGACCGTTACCCATCCTCCGTCCGATCCCTATCGTCTATCTACTTGCGCAAAAGTTAAATCCCGACCGGTTACCCATCCTCCGTCCCGATCCCAAGTCGTCTATCTACTTGCGCAAAAGTTGAAATCCCGACCGGTTACCCATCCTCCGTCCCGATCTCTAGTCCACTATCTACTTGCGCAAAAGTTGAAATCCCGACCGGTTACCCATCCTCCGTCCCGATCCCTAGTCGTCTATCTACTTGCGCAAAAGAAAGTTTTCCGACCGGTCATCCATCCTCCGTCCCGAGCCCTATTCCTCTATCTACTTGCGCAAAGTTGAAATCCCGCCCGGTTTAACCCATCCTCCGTCCGATCCCTAGTCGTCTATCTACTTGCGCAAAAGTTGAAATCCCGACCGGTTACCCATCCTCCGTCCCGATCCCTAGTCGTCTATCTACTTGCGCAAAAGAAAGTTTTCCGACCGGTCATCCATCCTCCGTCCCGAGCCCTATTCCTCTATCTACTTGCGCAAAAGTTGAAATCCCGACCGGTTACCCATCCTCCGTCCCGATCCCTAGTCGTCTATCTACTTGCGCAAAAGTTGAAATCCCGACCGGTTACCCATCCTCCGTCCCGACCCTATCGTCTATCTACTTGCGCAAAAGAAAGTTTCCGACCGGTCATCCATCCTCCGTCCCGAGCCCTATTCCTATCTACTTGCGCAAAAGTTGAAATCCCGACCGGTTACCCATCCTCCGTCCCGATCCCTATTCGTCTATCTACTTGCGCAAAAGTTGAAATCCCGACCGGTTACCCATCCTCCGTCCCGATCCCAGTCGTCTATCTACTTGCGCAAACGTTGAAATCCCGACCGGTTTACCCATCCTCCGTCCCGATCTCTAGTCCACTATCTACTTGCGCAAAGTTGAAATCCCGACCGGTTCCCATCCTCCGTCCCGATCCCTAGTCGTCTATCTACTTGCGCAAAAGAAAGTTTTCCGACCGGTTCCATCCTCCGTCCCGAGCCCTATTCCTCTATCTACTTGCGCAAAGTTGAAATCCCGACCGGTTACCCATCCTCCGTCCCGATCCCTAGTCGTCTATCTACTTGCGCAAAAGTTGAAATCCCGACCGGTTACCCATCCTCCGTCCCGATCCCTAGTCGTCTATCTACTTGCGCAAAAGAAAGTTTTCCGACCGGTCATCCATCCTCCGTCCCGAGCCCTATTCCTCTATCTACTTGCGCAAAAGTTGAAATCCCCGACCGGTTATACCCATCCTCCGTCCCGATCCCTAGTCGTCTATCTACTTGCGCAAAAGTTGAAATCCCGACCGGTCATCCATCCTCCGTTCCTCCCCCGAGTTATCTGTCTACTTGCGCAAAAGAAATCCGACCGGTCATCCATCCTCCGTCCCGACCCTAGTCTCTATCTACTTGCGCAAAAGTTGAAATCCGACCGGTCATCCATCCTCCGTACCGTCCCCGAGTTATCTGTCTACTTGCGCAAAAGTTTTCCGACCGGTCATCCATCCTCCGTCCCGAGCCCTATTCCTCTATCTACTTGCGCAAAAGTTGAAATCCCGACCGGTTACCCATCCTCCGTCCCGATCCCAGTCGTCTCTCTACTTGCGCAAAAGTTGAAATCCCGACCGGTTACCCATCCTCCGTCCCGATCCCATCGTCTATCTACTTGCGCAAAAGTTGAAATCCCGACCGGTCATCCATCCTCCGTCCCGAGCCCTATCTCTATCTACTTGCGCAAAAGTTGAAATCCCGACCGGTTACCCATCCTCCGTCCCGATCCCTAGTCGTCTATCTACTTGCGCAAAAGTTGAAATCCCGACCGGTTCCATCCTCCGTCCCGATCCCTATCGTCTATCTACTTGCGCAAAAGTTTCCCGACCGGTCATCCATCCTCCGTCCCGATCCCTATCCTATCTACTTGCGCAAAAGTTGAAATCCCGACCGGTTACCCATCCTCCGTCCCGATCCCAGTCGTCTATCTACTTGCGCAAAAGTTGAAATCCCGACCGGTTACCCATCCTCCGTCCGATCCCATCGTCTATCTACTTGCGCAAAAGTTGAAATCCCGACCGGTTACCCATCCTCCGTCCCGATCCCTAGTCCTATCTACTTGCGCAAAAGTTGAAATCCCGACCGGTTACCCATCCTCCGTCCCGTCCCATTCGTCTATCTACTTGCGCAAAAGAAATCCCGACCGGTCATCCATCCTCCGTCCCGATCCCTATTCTATCTACTTGCGCAAAAGTTGAAATCCCGACCGGTTACCCATCCTCCGTCCCGATCCCAGTCGTCTATCTACTTGCGCAAAAGTTGAAATCCCGACCGGTTCCATCCTCCGTCCGTCCCCGAGTTCTATCTACTTGCGCAAAAGAAATCCCGACCGGTTACCCATCCTCCGTCCCGATCCCATCGTCTATCTACTTGCGCAAAAGTTGAAATCCCGACCGGTTACCCATCCTCCGTCCCGATCCCAGTCGTCTATCTACTTGCGCAAAAGTTGAAATCCCGACCGGTCATCCATCCTCCGTCCGTCCCCGAGTTATCTGTCTACTTGCGCAAAAGTTGAAATCCCGACCGGTTCCCATCCTCCGTCCCGATCCCATCGTCTATCTACTTGCGCAAAAGTTGAAATCCCGACCGGTCATCCATCCTCCGTCCGTCCCCGTTATCTGTCTACTTGCGCAAAAGAAATCCCGACCGGTCATCCATCCTCCGTCCCGATCCCTATTCTATCTACTTGCGCAAAAGTTGAAATCCCGACCGGTTACCCATCCTCCGTCCCGATCCCAGTCGTCTATCTACTTGCGCAAAAGTTGAAATCCCGACCGGTCATCCATCCTCCGTCCCGATCCCTAGTCGTCTCTACTTGCGCAAAAGTTGAAATCCCGACCGGTCATCCATCCTCCGTCCCGATCCCTATTCTCTATCTACTTGCGCAAAAGTTGAAATCCCGACCGGTTCCCATCCTCCGTCCCGATCCCAGTCGTCTATCTACTTGCGCAAAAGTTGAAATCCCGACCGGTTACCATCCTCCGTCCCGATCCCAGTCGTCTATCTACTTGCGCAAAAGTTGAAATCCCGACCGGTTACCCATCCTCCGTCCCGATCCCTAGTCATCTCTACTTGCGCAAAAGTTGAAATCCCGACCGGTTACCCATCCTCCGTCCCGTCCCAGTCGTCTATCTACTTGCGCAAAAGAAAGTTTTCCGACCGGTCATCCATCCTCCGTCCCGATCCCTATTCCTCTATCTACTTGCGCAAAAGTTGAAATCCCGACCGGTTACCCATCCTCCGTCCAACCCCAAAATCCTATGCCTACAGAAACCCACTTCAAGATAATAATTGT
>JANSJX010001038.1:0-13012 GCA_026168455.1 Theocolax elegans
TGATTTATAAACCCGTGCGAATTTTTTGTTCCTTGGAATTATTTAAATTGCTTGGAAAACGACTAGAATGTCCATTTATAGGCCCACTGCAGAAAAATGGTACGGTAGAAATCGTTTATAATTTTTTTGTAACCTTCTACCTTAGTAAAGTACAATCGATTGGTTTCGTGCTAGGTAAATGATTAAACCCGTAGAATTTTTTGTTCCTCGAAATTTTTCAAATTGCTAGAAAAACGACTAAATTGTCCCTTTATAGGCCCATTGCAAAAAATGGTACGGTAGAAATCTTTCTTAATTTTTTGTAACCTTCTCTACCTTAGTAAAGTACAATCGATTTGGTTTCGTGCTAGGTAAATCATTTATAAACCCGTACGAATTTTTTGTTCCTGGAATTTTCAAATTGCTGGAAAAACGACTAAAAGTCCCTTTATAGGCCCATTGCAAAAAATGGTACGGTAGAAATTTTCTTAATTTTTTGTAACCTTCTCTACCTTAGTAAAGTACAATCCATTGGTTTCGTGCTAGGTAAATCATTATAAACCCGTACGAATTTTTTGTTCCTCGAATTTTCAAATTGCTTGGAAAACGACTAAATGTCCCTTTATAGGCCCATTGCAAAAAATGGTACGGTAAATTTTATAATTTTTTTGTAACCTTCTCTACCTTAGTAAAGTACAATCATTGGTTTCGTGCTAGGTAAATGATTTATAAACCCGTGCGAATTTTTGTTCCTGAATTTTCAAATTGCTTGGAAAACGCTGAAAATGTCCCTTTATAGGCCCACTGCAAAAATGGTACGGTAGAAATGTTTATAATTTTTTTGTAACCTTCTCTACCTTATTAAAGTACAATCGATTTGGTTTCGTGCTAGGTAAATTTAAAACCCGTAAGAATTTTTTGTTCCTCAAATTTTTCAAATTGCTTGGAAAACGACTGAAAATGTCCCTTTATAGGCCCACTGCAAAAAATGGTACGGTAGAAATCGTTATAATTTTTTTGTAACCTTCTCTACCTTAGTAAAGTACAATCGATTTGGTTTCGTGCTAGGTAAATCATTATAAACCCGTAGAATTTTTTGTTCCTCGAATTTTTTCAAATTGCTAGAAAAACGACTGAAAATGTCCCTTTATAGGCCCATTGCAAAAAATGGTACGGTAGAAATCTTTTAATTTTTTGTAACCTTCTCTACCTTAGTAAAGTACAATCGATTTGGTTTCGTGCTAGGTAAATGATTTATAAACCCGTACGAATTTTTTGTTCCTTGGAATTATTTAAATTGCTTGGAAAACGACTAAAATGTCCCTTTAAGGCCCATTGCAAAAAATGGTACGGTAGAAATCTTTTTAATTTTTTTGTAATTCTCTACCTTAGTAAAGTACAATCATTTGGTTTCGTGCTAGGTAAATCATTTATAACCCGTACGAATTTTTTGTTCCTCGAAATTTTTCAAATTGCTGGAAAACGACTGAAAATGTCCCTTTATAGGACCACTGCAAAAAAATGGTACGGTAGAAATCTTTTTAATTTTTTGTAACTCTACCTTAGTAAAGTACAATCCATTGGTTCGTGCTAGGTAAATCATTTATAAACCCGTACGAATTTTTTGTTCCTCGAATTTTTCAAATTGCTTGGAAAACGACTAAAATGTCCATTTATAGGCCCACTGCAAAAAAACGGTACGGTAGATACGTTTATAATTTTTTTGTAACCTTCTCACCTTAGTAAAGTACAATCCATTTGGTTTCGTGCTAGGTAAATCATTTATAAACCCGTACGAATTTTTTGTTCCTCGAAATTTTTAAATTGCTTGGAAAACGACTAAAATGTCCCTTTAAGGCCCATTGCAAAAAATGGTACGGTAGAAATCTTTCTTAATTTTTTGTAACATTCTCTACCTTAGTAAAGTACAATCCATTTGGTTTCGTGCTAGGTAAATCATTTAAAACCCGTACGAATTTTTTGTTCCTCGAAATTTTTCAAATTGCTAGAAAAACGACTGAAAATGTCCCTTTATAGGCCCTTGCAAAAAATGGTATGGTAGAAATCTTTCTAATTTTTTGTAACATTCTCTACCTTAGTAAAGTACAATCCATTGGGGTTCGTGCTAGGTAAATCATTTATAAACCCGTACGAATTTTTTGTTCCTCGAAATTTTTCAAATTGCTTGGAAAACGACTGAAAATGTCCATTTATAGGCCCACTGCTTAAAAAGGTACGGTAGATATTGTTTATAATTTTTTTGTAACCTTCTCACCTTAGTAAAGTACAATCCATTTGGTTTCGTGCTAGGTAAATCATTTATAAACCCGTACGAATTTTTTGTTCCTCGAAATTTTTCAAATTGCTTGGAAAACGCGATATGTCCCTTTATGGCACACTGCAAAAAAACGGTACGGTAGAAATCGTTTATAATTTTTTTTAACCTTCTCTACCTTAGCAAAGTACAATCCATTTGGTTTCGTGCTAGGTAAATGATTTATAAACCCGTGCGAATTTTTTGTTCCTCGAAATTGTTCAAATTGCTAGGAAAACGTCTGAAAATGTCCCTTTATAGGCCCATTGCAAAAAATGGTACTGTAGATCTGTTTATAATTTTTTTGTAACCTTCTCTACCTTATTAAAGTACAATCCATTTGGTTTCCGTGCTAGGTAAATCATTATAAACCCGTAAAGAATTTTTTGTTCCTCGAAATTTTTCAAATTGCTAGAAAAACGACTGAAAATGTCCCTTTATATGCCCTCTGCAAATAACGGTACGGTAGAAGCGATTATAATTTTTTTGTAACCTTCTCTACCTTAGTAAAGTACAATCGATTGGGTTTCGTGCTCGGTAAATGATTTATAACCAGTACGAATTTTTTGTGCTTGGATTTTAAATGCTTGGAAACGATTAGAATTGTCATTTACAGGCCCACTGCAGAAAAATGGTACGGTAGAAATCGTTTATATTTTTTTTACCTTCTCTACCTTAGTAAAGTACAATCCATTTGGTTTCGTGCTAGGTAAATGATTTATAAACCCGTGCGAATTTTTTGTTCCTCGAAATTTTTCAAATTGCTAGGAAAACGACTGAAAATGTCCCTTTATAGGCCCATGCAAAAAATGGTACGGTAGAATTTTATAATTTTTTTGTAACCTTCTCTACCTTATAAAGTACAACGATTTGGTTTCGTGCTAGGTAAATCATTTAGAACCCGTAAGAATTTTTTGTTCCTCGAAATTTTTCAAATTGCTAGAAAAACGACTAGAAAATGTCCCTTTATAGGCCCTGCAAAAACGGTACGGTAGAAATCGTGATAATTTTTTTGTAACCTCTCTACCTTAGTAAAGTACAATCGATTTGGTTTCGTGCTAGGTAAATGATTTATAACCCGTACGAATTTTTTGTTCCTTGGAATTATTTAAATTGCTTGGAAAACGACTAGAATTGTCCATTTATAGGCCCACTGCAGAAAAATGGTACGGTAGAAATCGTTTATAATTTTTTTGTAACCTTCTCTACCTTATTAAAGTACAATCGATTTGGTTTCGTGCTAGGTAAATCATTTAGAAACCCGTAAGAATTTTTTGTTCCTCGAAATTTTTCAAATTGCTAGAAAAACGACTGAAAATGTCCCTTTATAGGCCCATTGCAAAAAATGGTACGGTAGAAATCTTTCTTAATTTTTTTGTAACCTTCTCTACCTTAGTAAAGTACAATCGATTTGGTTTCGTGCTAGGTAAATCATTTATAAACCCGTACGAATTTTTTGTTCCTCGAAATTTTTCAAATTGCTAGGAAAACGACTGAAAATGTCCCTTTATAGGACCATTGCAAAAAATGGTATGGTAGAAATCTTTCTTAATTTTTTTTAACCTTCTCTACCTTAGTAAAGTACAATCCATTTGGTTTCGTGCTAGGTAAATGATTTATAACCCGCGAATTTTTTGTTCCTGAAATTTTTCAAATTGCTAGGAAAACGTCTGAAATGTCCCTTATAGGCCCATGCAAAAAATGGTACGGTAGATTTATCATTTTTTTGTAACCTTCTCTACCTTATTAAAGTACAATCCATTTGGTTTCGTGCTAGGTAAATCATTTAGAAACCCGTACGAATTTTTTGTTCCTCGAAATTTTTCAAATTAATAGGAAAACGACTGAAAATGTCCCTTTATAGGACCATTGCAAAAAAATGGTATGGTAGAAATCTTTCTTAATTTTTTTTTAACCTTCTCTACCTTAGTAAAGTACAATCCATTTGGTTTCGTGCTAGGTAAATGATTTATAACCCGCGAATTTTTTGTTCCTGAAATTTTTCAAATTGCTAGGAAAACGTCTGAAATGTCCCTTATAGGCCCATGCAAAAAATGGTACGGTAGATTTATCATTTTTTTGTAACCTTCTCTACCTTATTAAAGTACAATCCATTTGGTTTCGTGCTAGGTAAATCATTTAGAAACCCGTACGAATTTTTTGTTCCTCGAAATTTTTCAAATTAATAGAAAAAGACGAAAATGTCCCTTTATAGGCCTCTGCAAAAAAAATGGTACGGTAGAAATCGTTTATAATTTTTTGTAACCTTCTCTACCTTAGTAAGTACAATCGATTTGGTTTCGTGCTAGGTAAATGATTTATAACCCGTACGAATTTTTTGTTCCTCGAAATTCTTAAAGTTGCTTGGAAAACGACTATAATTGTCCATTACATGCCCACTGCAGAAAATGGTACGGTAGAAATTGTTTATAATTTTTTGTAACCTTCTCTACTACCTTTAAAGTACAATCGATTGGGTTTCGTGCTAGGTAAATCATTTAGAAACCCCGTAAGAATTTTTGGTTCCTCGAAATTTTTTCAAATTGCTAGAAAAACGACTGAAAATGTCCCTTATAGGGCCCCTTGCATAAAACGGTACGGTAGAATCGATTTATACTTTTTTTGTAACCTTCTCTACCTTAGTAAAGTACAATCGATTTGGTTTCGTGCTAGGTAAATGATTTATAAACCCGTGCGAATTTTTTTGTTCCTCGAAATTCTACAAAGTTGCTTGGAAAACGACTAGAATTGTCCATTCACGGCCTGGCCCACTGAAAAAAATGGTACGGTAGAAATCGTTTTATATTTTTTGTAACTTCTCTACCTTATTAAGTACAATCGATTTGGTTCGTGCTAGGTTAAATCATTTAGAAAACCCGTGAGAATTTTTGTGTTCCTCGAAATTTTTTCAAATGTGCTAGCTATAAAAACGTGAAAATGTCCCTTTATAGGCCCTCTGCAAATAAACGGTACGGTAAGAAATCGATGATGATAATTTTTTTGTAACCGCTTACCTTAGTAAAGTACAATCGATTGGTTTCGTGCTAGGTAAATGATTTAAAACCCGTGCGAATTTTTTGTTCCTCGAAATTTTACAAAGTTGCTTGGAAAACGACTAGAATTGTCCATTCACAGGCCCACTGCAGAAAAATGGTACGGTAGAAATAGTTTATAATTTTTTTGTAACATTCTCTACCTTATTAAAGTACAATCGATTTTGTTTCGTGCTAGGTAAATAATATGAAACCCGTAAGAATTTTTTGTTCCTCGAAATTTTTTCAAATTGCTAGAAAAACGACTGAAAATGTCCCTTTATAGGCCCTCTGCAAAAAACGGTACGGTAGAAATCGTTACAATTTTTTGTAACCTTCTATACCTTAGAAAGTACATCGATTTGGTTCGTGCTAGGTAAATGATTTATAAACCCGTACGAATTTTTTGTTCCTTGGAATTATTTAAATTGCTTGGAAAACGACTAGAATTGTCCATTTACAGGCCCACTGCAGAAAAAAGGTACGGTAAATCGATTATAATTTTTTTTAACTTTCTCTACCTTAGTAAAGTACAATCCATTTGGTTTCGTGCTAGGTAAATGATTTATAACCCGTGCGAATTTTTTGTTCCTCGAAATTTTTCAAATTGCTAGGAAAACGTCTGAAAATGTCCCTTTATAGGCCCATTGCAAAAAATGGTACGGTAGATATGTTTATAATTTTTTTGTAACCTCTCTACCTTATTAAGTACAATCCATTTGGTTTCGTGCTAGGTAAATCATTTAGAAACCCGTAAGAATTTTTTGTTCCTCGAAATTTTTTCAAATTGCTAGAAAACGACTGAAAATGTCCTTTATAGGCCCTCTGCAAATAAACGGTACGGTAGAAATCGATTATAATTTTTTTGTAACTTCTCTACCTTAGTAAAGTACAATCGATTTGCTTTCGTGCTAGGTAAATGATTTATAAACCCGTACGAATTTTTTGTTCCTTGGAATTATTTAAATTGCTTGGAAAACGACTAGAATTGCCATTTACGGCCCACTGCAGAAAAATGGTACGGTAGAAATCGTTTATAATTTTTTTGTAACCTTTCTACCTTAGTAAAGTACAATCGATTTGGTTTCGTGCTAGGTAAATCATTTATAAACCCGTACGAATTTTTTGTTCCTCGAAATTTTTCAAATTGCTAGGAAAACGACCGAAATGTCCCTTTACGGACCATTGCAAAAAAATGGTACGGTAGAAATCTTTCTTAATTTTTTTGTAACATTCTCTACCTTAGTAAAGTACAATCCATTTGGTTTCGTGCTAGGTAAATCATTTATAAACCCGTACGAATTTTTTGTTCCTCGAAATTTTTCAAAGTTGCTTGGAAAACGGCGGATATGTCCCTTTATGGCCACTGCAAAAAACGGTACGGTAGAAATCGAATATAATTTTTTTGTAACCTTCTCTACCTTATTAAAGTACAATCCATTTGGTTTCGTGCTAGGTAAATCATTTAGAAACCCGTAAGAATTTTTTGTTCCTCGAAATTTTTCAAATTGCTAGGAAAACGACCGAAATGTCCCTTTACGGACCATTGCAAAAAAATGGTACGGTAGAAATCTTTCTTAATTTTTTTGTAACATTCTCTACCTTAGTAAAGTACAATCCATTTGGTTTCGTGCTAGGTAAATCATTTATAAACCCGTACGAATTTTTTGTTCCTCGAAATTTTTTCAAAGTTGCTTGGAAAACGGCGGATATGTCCCTTTATGGCCACTGCAAAAAAACGGTACGGTAGAAATCGAATATAATTTTTTTGTAACCTTCTCTACCTTATTAAAGTACAATCCATTTGGTTTCGTGCTAGGTAAATCATTTAGAAACCCGTAAGAATTTTTTGTTCCTCGAAATTTTTCAAATTGCTAAAAACGACTGAAAATGTCCCTTTATAGGCCCTCTGCAAATAAACGGTACGGTAGAAATCGTTATAATTTTTTTGTAACCTTCTCTATCTTAGTAAAGTACAATCGATTTGGTTTCGTGCTAGGTAAATCATTTAGAAACCCGTACAATTTTTGTTCCTCGAAATTTTTTCAAATTGCTAGAAAAACGACTGAAAATGTCCCTTTATAGGCCCATTGCAAAAAATGGCACGGTAGAAATCGTTTATAATTTTTTTGTAACCTTCTCTACCTTATTAAAGTACAATCGATTTGGTTTCGTGCTAGGTAAATCATTTATAAACCCGTACGAATTTTTGTTCCTCGAAATTTTTCAAATTGCTAGGAAAACGACTAAAAATGTCCCTTATAGGCCCATGCAAAAAAATGGTACGGTTAGAAATCTTTCTATAATTTATTTGTAACATTCTCTACCTGAGTCAAGTACAATCCATTTGGTTTCGTGCTAGGTAAATCGATTTATAAACCCGTACGAATTTTTTGTTCCTCGAAATTTTTCAAATTGCTAGGAAAACGACTGAAAATGTCCCTTAATAGGACCATTGCAAAAAAATGGTACGGTAGAAATCTTTCTAATTTTTTTGTAACATTCTCTACCTTAGTAAAGTACAATCCATTTAGGTTTCGTGCTAGGTAAATCATTTATAAACCCGTACGAATTTTTTGTTCCTCGAAATTTTTCAAATTGCTTGGAAAACGACTGAAAATGTCATTTATAGGCCCACTGCTTAAAAACGGTACGTGTAGATATGTTTATAATTTTTTTGTAACCTTCTCTACCTTAGTAAAGTACAACTGCCATTTGGTTTCGTGCTAGGTAATCATTTATAAATCCCGTACGAATTTTTGTTCCTCGAAATTTTTTCAAATTGCTAGAAAAACGCTGAAAAATGTCCCTTTCAGGCCCTCTGCAAATAAACGGTACGGTAGAAATCGATTATAATTTTTTTGTAACCTTCTCTACCTTATTAAAGTACAATCATTTGTTTCGTGCAATGTAAATCATTTAGAAACCCGTAAGAATTTTTTGTTCCTCGAAATTTTTCAAATTGCTAGAAAAACGACTGAAAATGTCCCTTTATAGGCCGCTCTGCAAATAAACGGTACGGTAGAATCGATTATAATTTTTTGTAACCTCTCTATCTTAGTAAGTACAATCGATTTGGTTTCGTGCTAGGTAAATCATTTAGAAATCCGTAAGAATTTTTTGTTTCCTCGAAATTTTTCCAAATTGCTAGAAAAAACGACCTGAAAATGCCCTTTATAGGCCCATTGCAAAAAAATGGTGCGGTACAATATTGTTTATAATTTTTTTGTAACCTTCTCTACTTAGTAAGTACAATCCATGTGGTTTCGTGCTAGGTAAATCATTTATAAACCCGTACGAAGTTTTTTGTTCCTTGAAATTTTTCAAATTACTTGGATAATGGCTGTAATGTCCTTATAGGCCTCTGCAAATAAACGGTACGGTAGAAATCGATTATAATTTTTTTGTAACCTTCTCTACCTTAGTAAAGTACAATCGATTTGGTCGTGCTAGGTAAATCACTTAGAAACCCGTAGAATTTTTGTTCCTCAAAATTTTTCAAATTGCTAGAAAAACGACTGAAAATGTCCTTTATTGGCAACTGCAAAAAAACGGTAGGGGTGGAATCGTTTATAATTTTTTTGTAACCTTCCTACCCTTAACAGTAGTACATCCATTTGATTTCGTGCTAGGTAAATGAATTATAAACCCGTACGAATTTTTTGTTCCTTGGAATTATTTAAATTGCTAGGAAAACGTCTATAATGTCCCTTTATGGCCCATTGCAAAAAAATGGTGCGGTAGATATTTTTATTTTTTTAATCGCTAACCTTCTCTACCTTAGTAAGTACAAGCCATTTGGTTTCGTGCTAGGTAAATCATTTATAAACCCGTACGAATTTTTTGTCCTTGAAATTTTAAATTACTTGGAATGGCTGTAAACGGACCTTTATAGGCCCTCTGCAAAAAAACGGTACGGTAGAAATCGTTATAATTTTTTTGTAACCTTCTCTACCTTAGTAAAGTACAATCGATTTGGTTTCGTGCTAGGTAATCATTTATAAACCCGTACGAATTTTTTTTTCCTTGAAATTTTTCAATTGCTTGGAAATGGCTGAAATGTCCCTTTATAGGCCCTCTGCAAAAAAGGTACGGTAGAAATCGTTATAATTTTTTTGTAACCTTCTCTACCTTAGTAAAGTACAATCGATTGGTTTCGTGCTAGGTAAATCATTAGAAACCCGTAAGAATTTTTGTTCCTCGAAATTTTTCAAATTGCTAGAAAAACGACTGAAAATGTCCTTTATGGCCACTGCAAAAAAACGGTAGGGTGAAATCGTTTATAATTTTTTTGTAACCTTCTCTACCTTAGTAAAGTACAATCGATTTGGTTTCGTGCTAGGTAATGATTTAAACCCGTACGAATTTTTTGTTCCTTGGAATTATTTAAATTGCTTGGAAAACGACTAGAATTGTCCCTTTATGGCCCACTGCAGAAAAATGGTACGGTAGAAATCGTTTATAATTTTTTTGTAACCTTCTCACCTTAGTAAAGTACAATCGATTTGGTTTCGTGCTAGGTAAATCATTATAAACCCGTACGAATTTTTTGTTCCTCGAAATTTTTCAAATTGCTTGGAAAACGGCGAATGTCCCTTTATTGGCACACTGCAAAAAAACGGTACGGTAAAATCGTTTATAATTTTTTTTTAACCTTCTCTACCTTAGTAAATACAATCCATTTGGTTTCGTGCTAGGTAATGATTTATAAACCCGTACGAATTTTTTGTTCCTCGAAATTTTTCAAATTGCTAGGAAAACGTCTGAAATGTCCCTTTATAGGCCCATTGCAAAAAAATGGTACGGTAGAATCTTTCTTAATTTTTTTGTAACCTTCTCTACCTTAGTAAAGTACAATCCATTTGGTTTCGTGCTAGGTAAATCTTTAGAACCCGTAAGATTTTTGTTCCTCGAAATTTTTCAAATTGCTAGAAAAACGACTGAAAATGTCCCTTGATAGGCCCTCTGCAAAAACGGTACGGTAGAAATCGATTATAATTTTTTTGTAACCTTCTCTACCTTAGTAAAGTACAATCGATTTGGTTTCGTGCTAGGTAATGATTTATAAACCCGTACGATTTTTTGTTCCTTGGAATTATTTAAATGCTTGAAAACGACTAGATTGTCCATTTACAGGCCCACTGCAGAAAAATGGTACGGTAGAAATCGTTTATTTTATTTTTGTAACCTTCTCTACCTTATTAAAGTTCAATCGATTTGGTTCGTGCTAGGTAATCATTTAGAAACCCGTAAGAATTTTTTGTTCTCGAATTTTTCAAATTGCTAGAAAAACGACTGAAAAGTCCCTTTATAGGCCCATTACAAAAAATGGTACGGTAGAGAATCTTTCTTAATTTTTTTTAACCTTCTTACCTTAGTAACGTACAATCGATTTGGTTTCATGCTAGGTAAATCATTTATAAACCCGTACGAATTTTTCGTTTCTCGGAAATGCGATTATTGTGGTTCATTGGGCCCGGGACTATATAGATATATATATCTATTTTTACCTACAACAGTTTGTATTTAGTCAGATTTAGCTTTTTTTTTTATTTATAAAAAAATTTTATTTTTCGATTTTCGTTCGTTACGAACGATGTGAACTTCAGTATTCATTCTCTACCTTAGTAAAGTACAATCCATTTGATTTCGTGCTAGGTAATGAATTATAAACCCGTACGAATTTTTTGTTTTGGAAGTTATTTAAATTGCTTGGAAAACGACTAGAAGTCCCTTTATTGCCCACTGCAGAAAAATGTACGGTAGAAATCGTTTTAACTTTTTTTGTAACCTTCTCAACCTTAGTAAAGCACAATCCATTGGTTTCGTGCTAGGTAAATCATTTATAAACCGTACGAATTTTTTGTTCCTCGAAATTTTCAAAGTTGCTTGGAAAACGGGGATATGTCCCTTTATTGGCACACTGCAAAAAAACGTACGGTAGAAATCGTTTATAATTTTTTTTTAACTTCTCTACCTTATAAGTACAATCCATTTGGTTTCGTGCTAGGTAATGATTTATAAACCCGTACGAATTTTTTGTTCCTCGAAATTTTTTCAAATTGCTAGGAAAACGTCGGAAAAGGTCCCTTATAGGCCCATGCAAAAAAATGGTTACGGTAGCCAATCTTTCTTAATTTTTTTGTAACATTCTCTACCTTAGTAAAGTACATCCATTTGGTTTCGTGCCTAGTAAATATTAGAAACCCGTAAGAATTTTTTGTTCCTCGAAATTTTTTCAATGTCAGAAAAACGACTGAAATGTCCCTTGATAGGCCCTCTGCAATAAACGGTACCAGTAGAAATCGATTATAATTTTTTTTGACCTTCTCTACCTTGTAAAGTACAATCGATTTGTTTCGTGCTAGGTAATGATTATACACCCGTACCGAATTTTTTGTTCCTTGGAATTATTAAATTGCTTGGAAAACGACTAGAATTGTCCATTTACAGGCCCACTGCAGAAAAATGGTACGAGAGAAATCGTTATAATTTGTTGTAACCTTCTTACTTATTAAAGTTCATCGATTTGGTTTCGTGCTAGGTAAACATTTAGAAACCCTTAAGATTTTTTGTTCCTCGAAATTTTTCAATTGCTAGAAAAACGACTGAAAATGTCCCTTTATAGGCCCATTACAAAAAAATGGTTACGGTAGACGTCTGTCTTAATTTTTTTTTTTAACCTTCTCTACCTTAGTAAAGTACAATCGATTTGGTTTCATGCTAGGTAAATCATTTATAAACCCGTACGAATTTTTCGTTCTCGGAAACTGCATTATTGTGTGTTCATTGGGCCCTGGACTATATTATTATTATATCTCTATTTACCTACAACAGTTGTATTAGTGCAGATTTAGCTTTTTTTTTTAAGAGACCAGAAATAAATTTTTTTCGATCGTTCGTTACGAACGATGTGAACTTCAGTATAATTTTTATAATCTCACATATGATTTAGTAGAATTAACAAGATATTTCCAACTGCATTATTTATAATATATAAAAGTTAGCATAAATAAACTTAATGAAACAATCAAAATTGTATATAAAGCTAAAATCACTGTGTTCATCAACGGTCTCCATAGTAGTAGTTTACTTGTTGTTTTAACAATAACTGTTTTGCTCTGCGAAATTTAGTAGTTATTCCAAGATATTTGATTTTGGAAATTTTTTCATTGTTTTTTAAACTGCTTATATCTCAGATTTGAAAAATCTAATTTTAAGCTGTAATTTCACATTTTGTTCATTTTTATGAGTAATTTTTAAAGAGATATTAAGATTTTGTGTTTACACACAATTTATTTGATTAATTAGCAAATATAATATATAATTATTTATTGTTTATTAGATTTATTAGGAGAAAATTCACAAATACTACATTTCATTGGTAATTTTTATTCAAAAAGATATATTTAATTTATAATTTATTTCCGAGCTCAGATATAATGAAGTTATTTCGTAATGTAAGTGAATATATTTTATGTCTTATTCACTTGAATTGATCAGTTTTAATAAATGTTTAATATTAATATAATTGTTAAATCTTTAATTTGCATACGTCTATGTAAGAATAAATTACTTTCTGACACTTTCAATATTGCGCGTAAGATGCGATTTCGTATACTCGTATCGGTGCGTAACATGTTGCTCTTCAAGAAAGTGTGTGCAACATGAAAAAATTCATTTTCAT
>JANSJX010001039.1:0-13011 GCA_026168455.1 Theocolax elegans
AAAAATTGAAAATTTGGCCTTCTTTGCCGGTTTATGTGTGTATATACATGTAAAAATGCATGTAATTTCATTCACGCGGCAATGGAACGAAATCTAAAAATTTGAAACTTTCGACTTCATAGCCGGTTTATACGTGTATATACGTGAAAAAAAGCATTGAATTCAAAGCACCCGGCTATGGAACGAAATCCAAAAATTTGAAAATTTCGACTTCATAGCCGGTTTATGCGTGTATATACGTGTAATATTGCTGTTAACTCAATCCACCCCGCAACGGAACGAAATCTAAATATTTGAAAATTTGGCCTTCTTTGCCGGTTTATGTATGTATATACGTGAAAAAAAGCATTTGAATTCAAAACACCCGGCTATGGAACGAAATCTAAAAATTTCAAATTTCGACTTCATAGCCGGTTTATGCGTGTATATACGTGTAATAGTGCTGTTAACTCAATGCACCCGGCAACGGAACGAAATCTAAAAATTTGAAAATGACTTCCTAGCTGGTTTGATGTGTATATATACGGTAATATTGCATGTTAATTCAATCCACCCGGCAATGGAACGAAATCTAAAAATTGAAAATTTTGACTTCTTAGCCGGTTTATATGTGTATATACGTGAAAAAAAGCATTTGAATTCAAAGCACCCGGCTCTGGAACGAAATCTAAAATTTGAAAATTTGGCCTTCTTTGCCGGTTTATGTGTGTATATACATGAAAAAATGCATGTAATTTCAATTCACGCGGCAATGGAACGAAATCTAAAATTTGAAACTTTCGACTTCATAGCCGGTTATACGTGTATATACGTGAAAAAAAGCTTTGAATTCAAAGCACCGGCTATGGAACGAAATCCAAAAATTTGAAAATTTCGACTTCATAGCCGGTTTATGCGTGTATATACGTGTAATATTGCATGATAACTCAATCCACCCGGAAACGGAACGAAATCTAAATATTTGAAAACTTGGCCTTCTTTGCCGGTTTATGTGTGTATATACATGTAAAAATGCATGTTAATTCCATTCACGCGGCAATGGAACGAAATCTAAAATTTTGAAAATTTCGACTTCTTTGCCGGGTTATCTGTGTATATACGTGTAAAAATGCATGTTAATTCAATCCACCCGGCAGTGGAACTTAATCTAAAAATTTGAAAATTTCGACTTCATAGCCGGTTTATGCGTGTATATACGTGTAATATTGCATGTTAACTCAATGCACCCGGCAACGGAACGAAATCTAAAAATTTGAAAATTTGTACTTCCTAGCTGGTTTATGTATATATATACGTGTAATATTGCATGTTAATTCAATCCACCCGGCAATGGAACGAGATCTAAGAATTTGAAAATTTCGACTTCTTTGCCGGGTTATGTGTGTATATACGTGTACAAATGCATGTTAATTCAATCCACCCGGCAATGGAGCGGAACATAAAAATTTGAAAATTTTGACTACTTAGCCGGTTTATATGTGTTTATACGAGAAATAAGCATTTGAATTCAAAGCACCCGGCTATAGAACGAAATCTAAAAATTTGAAAATTTCGACTTCTTAGCCGGTTTATGCGTGTATAATTCGTGTAATATTGCATGTTAACTCAATCCACCCCGCAACGGAACGAAATCTAAATATTTGAAAATTTGGCCTTCTTTGCCGGTTTATGTGTGTATATACATGTAAAAATGCATGTTAATTCAATTCACACGGCAATGGAACGAAATCTAAAAATTTGAAAATTTTGACTTCTTAGCCGATTTATATGTGTTTACACGAGAAAAAAGCATTTGAATTCAAAGCACCCGGCTATAGAACGAAATCTAAAAATTTGAAAATTTCGACTTCTTAGCCGGTTTATGCGGGTATATACGTGTAATATTGCATGTTAACTCAATCCACCCCGCAACGGAACGAAATCTAAATATTTGAAAATTTGGCCTTCTTTGCCGGTTTATGTATGTATATACGTGAAAAAAAGCATTTGAATTCAAAACACCCGGCTATGGAACGAAATCTAAAAATATGAAAATTTGGACTTCTAAGCTGGTTTATGTGTGTATAAACGTGTAAAAATGCATGTTAATTCAATCCACCCGAACGTAACGAAATCTAAAATTTGAAAATTTGGACTTTTAAGCTGGTTATTGTTATAAACGTGTAAAAATGCATGTTAATTCAATCCCCCGGCAATGGAACGAATCTAAAATTTGAAAATTTCGACTTCATAACTTGTTTATGCGTGTATATAGTGTAATATTGCATGTTATCAATGCACCCGGCAACGGAACGAAATCTAAAAATTTGAAAATTTCGACTTCTTAGCCGGTTTATGTGTGTATATACTGTAAAAAAGCATTGAATTCAAAGCACCCGGCTATGGACCGAAATCTAAAAATTTGAAAATTTGGCTTCTTTGCCGGTTTATGTGTGTATATACCTGTAAAATGCCAGGTAATTTCATTCACGCGGCAATGGAACGAATTCTAAAAATTTGAAACTTCGACTTCATAGCCGGTTTATACGTGATATACGTGAAAAAAGCATTTGAATTCAAAGCACCCGGATATGGAACGAAATCCAAAAATTTGAAAATTTCGACTTCATAGCCGTTTCTGCGTGTATATACGTGTAATTTGCATGATAACTCAATCCACCCGGCAACGGAACGAAATCTAAATATTTGAAAACTTGGCCTTCTTTGCCGGTTTATGTGTGTATATACATGTAAAAATGCATGTTAATTCCTTCCACGGCAATGGAACGAAATCTAAAATTTGAAAATTTCGACTTCTTTGCCGGTTATGTGTGTATATACGTGTAAAAATGCATGTTAATTCAATCCACCCGGCAACGGAACGAAATCTAAAAATTTGAAAATTTTGGACTTCTAAGCTGGTTTATGTGTGTATAAACTGTAAAAATGCATGTTAATTCAATCCAACCGGCAACGGAACGAAATCTACAAATTTGAAAATTGGACTTCCTAGCTGGTTTATGTTTATATATAATATTGCATGTTAATTCAATCCCCCCGCAATGGAACGAAACTAAAAATTTGAAAATTTTGACTTCTTAGCCGGTTTATATGTGTATATAAGTGAAAAAAAGCATTTGAATTCAAAGCACCCGGCGATTGGACCGAAATCTAAAAATTTGAAAATTTGGCCTTCTTTGCCGGTTTAGTGTGTCTATACATTAAAAATGCATGTTAATTCAATCACGCGCAATGGAACGAAATCTAAAAATTTGAAAATTTCGACTTCATATGCCGGTTCATACGTGTATATACGTGAAAAAAAGCATTTGAATTCAAAGCACCCGCTAGGAACGAAATCTAAAAATTTGAAAATTTCAGACTTCATAGCCGGTTTATGCGTGTATATCGTGTAATATTGCATGATAACTCAATCCACCCGGCAACGAACGAAATCTAAATATTTGAAAACTTGGCCTTCTTTGCCGGTTTATGTGTGTATATACATGTAAAATGCATGTTAATTAATTCACCCGGCAACGGAACGAAATCTAAAATTTGAATATTTGGACTTCTAAGCTGGTTTATGTGTGTATAACGTGTAAAAATACATGTTAATTCAATCCACCCGACAGTGGAACGATCTAAAAATTTCAAATTTCGACTTCATAGCCGGTTTTTAGCGTGTATATACGTGTAATAGTGCATGTTAACACTGCACCCGGCAACGGAACGAAATCTAAAAATTTGAAAATTTGGACTTCCTAGCGGTTATGTGTAATATACGTGTAATGCATGTTAATTCAATCCACCCGGCAAGAACGAAATCTAAAAATTTGAAAATTTTGACTTCTTAGCGGTTTTATATGGTATAACGTGAAAAAAAGCATTTGAATTCAAAGCACCCGGCTATGGAACGAAATCTAAAAATTTGAAAATTTGGCCTTCTTTGCCGGTTTATGTGTGTATATACATGTAAAAATGCATGTAATTTCAATCACGCGGCAATGGAACGAAATCTAAAAATTTGAAACTTTCGACTTCATAGCCGGTTATACGTGTATAGACGTGAAAAAAAGCATTTGATTCAAAGCACCCGCTATGGAACGAAACTCCAAAAATTTGAAAATTTCGACTTCATAGCCGGTTTATGCGTGTATATACGTGTAATAGTGCATGTTAACTCAATGCACCCGGCAACGGAACGAAATCTAAAAATTTGAAAATTTGGACTTCCTAGCTGGTTTATGTGTATAATACGTGTAATATTGCATGTTAATTCAATCCACCCGGCAATGGAACGAAATCTAAAAATTGAAAATTTTGACTTCTTAGCCGGTTTTATATGTTTATATACGTGAAAAAAAGCATTTGAATTCAAAGCACCCGGCTATGGAACGAAATCTAAAAATTTGAAAATTTGGCCTTCTTTGCCGGTTTATGTGTGTATATCATGTACAAATGCATGTAATTTCAATTCACGCGGCAATGGAACGAAATCTAAAATTTGAAACTTTCGACTTCATAGCCGGTTTATACTGTAATACGTGAAAAAAAGCATTTGAATTCAAGCACCCGGCTATGGAACGAAATCCAAAAATTTGAAAATTTCGACTTTCATACCGGTTTATGCGTGTATATAAGTGAATATTGCATGTTAACTCAATGCACCCGGCAACGGAACGAAATCTAAAAATTTGAAAATTTCGACTTCTTAGCCGGTTTATGTGTGTATATACGTGTAAAAAAGCATTTGAATTCAAAGCACCCGGCTATGGACCGAAATCTAAAAATTTGAAAATTTGGCCTTCTTTGCCGGTTTATGTGTGTATATACATGTAAAATGCATGTAATTTCAATTCACGCGGCAATGGAACGAAATCTAAAAATTTGAAACTTTCGACTTCATAGCCGGTTTATACGTGTATATACGTGAAAAAAAGCATTTGAATTCAAAGCACCCGGCTATGGAACGAAATCCAAAAATTTGAAAATTTCGACTTCATAGCCGGTTTATGCGTGTATATACGTGTAAAATGCATGTAATTTCAATTCACGCGGCAATGGAACGAAATCTAAAAATTTGAAACTTTCGACTTCTTAGCCGGTTTATATGTGTATATACGTGAAAAAAGCATTGAATTCAAAGCACCCGGCTATGGAACGAAATCTAAAATTTGAAAATTTGGCCTTCTTGCCGGTTTATGTGTGTTATACATGTAAAATGCATGTAATTTCAATTCACGCGGCAATGGAACGAAATCTAAAAATTTGAAACTTTCGACTTCATAGCCGGTTTATACGTGTATATACGTGAAAAAAAGCATTTGAATTCAAAGCACCGGCTATGGAACGAATCCAAAAATTTGAAAATTTCGACTTCATAGCCGGTTATGCGTGTATTACGTGTAATATTGCTGTTAACTCAATCCACCCCGCAACGGAACGAAATCTAAATATTTGAAAATTTGGCCTTCTTTGCCGGTTTATGTATGTATATACGTGAAAAAAAGCATTGAATTCAAAACACCCGGCTATGGAACGAAATCTAAAAATATGAAAATTTGGACTTCAAGCTGGTTATGTGTGTATAAACGTGTAAAAATGCATGTTAATTCAATCCACCCGGCAACGTACGAAATCTAAAATTTGAAAGTTGGACTTTTAAGCTGGTTTATGTGTGTATAAACGTGTAAAAATGCATGTTAATTCAATACACACGGCTATGGAACGAAATCTAAAAATTTGAAAATTTTAACTTCTTAGCCGGTTTATATGTGTTTACACGTGTAAAAATGCATGTTAATTCAATCCACCCGGCTATGGAACGAAATCTAAAATTTGAAAATTTCGACTTCATAACCGGTTTATGCGTGTATATAAGTGTAATATTGCATGTTAACTCAATGCACCCGGCAACGGAACGAAATCTAAAAATTTGAAACTTTCGACTTCATAGCCGGTTTATACGTGTATTACGTGAAAAAAGCATTTGAATTCAAAGCACCCGGCTATGGAACGAAATCCAAAATTGAAATTTCGATTCATAGCCGGTTTATGCGTGTATACGTGTAAATTGCATGTTAACTCAATCCACCCCGCAACGGAACGAAATCTAATATTTGATAATTTGGGCTTCTTAGCCGGTTTATACGCGTATATACGTGTAAAAATGCATGTTAATTCAATACACACGGCTATGGAACGAAATCTAAAAATTTGAAAATTTTAACTTCTTAGCCGGTTTATATGTGTTTACACGTGTAAAAATGCATGTTAATTCATCCACCCGGCATGGAACGAAATCTAAAAATTTGAAAATTTCGACTTCATAACCGGTTTATTGCGTATATAAGTGTAATATTGCATGTTAACTCAATGCACCCGGCAACGGAACGAAATCTAAAATTTGAAACTTTCGACTTCATAGCCGGTTTATACGTGTATATACGTGAAAAAAAGCATTTGAATTCAAAAGCAACCCGGCTATGGAACGAAATCCAAAAATTTGAAAATTTCGACTTCATAGCCGGTTTATGCGTGTCTATACGTGTAATATGCATGTTAACTCAATCCAACCCCGCAACGGAACGAAATCTAATATTGATAATTTGGGCTTCTTAGCCGGTTTATATACGCGTATATACGTGTAAAAATGCATGTTAATTCAATACACACGCTATGGAACGAATCTAAAAATTTGAAATTTTAACTTCTTAGCCGGTTTATGTGTTTACACGTGTAAAAATGCAGTTAATTCAATCCACCCGGCAATGGAACGAAATCTAAAAATTTGAAAATTTCGACTTCATAACCGTTTATGCGTGTATATAGTGTAATATTGCATGTTAACTCAATGCACCCGGCAACGGAAGAAATCTAAAAATTTGAAATTCGACTTCTTAGCCGGTTTATGTGTGTATATACGTGTAAAAAAGCATTTATTCAAGCACCCGGCTATGGACCGAATCTAAAATTTGAAAATTTGGCCTTCTTTGCCGGTTTATGTGTGTATATACATTGTAAAATGCATGTAATTTCAATTCACGCGGCAATGGAACGAATCTAAAAATTTGAAACTTCGACTTCATAGCCGGTTTATACGGTATACGTGAAAAAAAGCATTTGAATTCAAACGCACCCGGCTATGGAACGAATCCAAAAATTTGAAAATTTCGACTTCATCGCCGGTTTATGCGTGTATATACGTGTAATTTGGCAATCTCAATCCACCCGGCACGGAACGAAATCTAAATATTTGAAAACTTGGCCTTCTTTGCCGGTTTATGTGTGTATATACATGTAAAAATGCATGTTCATTCCATTCACCACGGCAATGGAACGAAATCTAAAATTTGAAATTTCGATTCTTTGCCGGGTTATGTGTGTATATACGTGTAAAAATGCATGTTAATCATCCACCCGGCAGTGGAACTACTCTAAAATTTGAAAATTTCGACTTCATAGCCGGTTATGCGTGTATATACGGTATATTGCATTTAACTCAGCACCCTGCAACGGAACGAAATCTAAAAATTTGAAAATTTAAACTTCCTAGCTGGTTTAGTGTATATATATACGTGTAATTTGCATGTTAATCATCCACCCGGCAATGGAACGAGATCTAAGAATTTGAAAATTTGACTTCTTGCCGGTTATGTGTGTAATAATACGTGTAAAAATCATGTATTCAATCCACCCGGCAATGGAGCGAACATAAAATTTGAAAATTTTGACTACTTACGCCGGTTTATAGTGTTATACGAGAAATAAGCATTTGAATTCAAGCACACCGGCTATGGACCGAAATCTAAAAATTTGAAAATTTGGCCTTCTTTGCCGGTTTATGTGTGTATATACATGTAAAAATGCATGTAATTTCAATTCACGCGGCAATGGAACGAAATCTAAAAATTGAAACTTTCGACTTCATAGCCGGTTTATACGTGTATATACGTGAAAAAAAGCATTTGAATTCAAAGCACCCGGCTATGCAACGAAATCCAAAAATTTGAAAATTTCGACTTCATAGCCGGTTTATGTGTGTATATACATGTAAAAATGCATGTTAATTCAATTCACCCGGCAACGGAACGAAATCTAAAAATTTGAATATTTGGACTTCTAAGCTGGTTTATGTGTATATAAACGTGTAAAAATATGTTAATTCAATCCACCCGACAGTGGAACGAAATCTAAAAATTTCAAAATTTCGACTTCATAGCCGGTTTATGCGTGTATATACGTGTAATAGCATGTTAACTCAATGCACCCGCGCAACGGAACGAAATCTAAAAATTTGAAATTTGGACTTCCTGCGGTTTATGTGTATATATGCGTGTAATATTGCATGTTAATTCAATCCACCCGGCAATGGAACGAAATCTAAAAATTTGAAAATTTTGACTTCTTAGCCGTTTATATGTGTATATACGTGAAAAAAGCATTTGAATTCAAGCACCCGGCTATGGAACGAAATCTAAAATTTGAAAATTTGGCCTTCTTTGCCGGTTTATGTGTGTATATACATGTAAAAATGCATGTAATTTCAATTCAGCGGCAATGGAACGAAATCTAAAATTTGAAACTTTCGACTTCATAGCCGGTTTATACGTGTATATACGTGAAAAAAGCATTTGAATTCAAAGCACCCGGCTATGGAACGAAATCCAAAAATTTGAAAATTTCGACTTCATAGCCGGTTTATGCGTGTATATACGTGTAATATTGCATGTTAACTCAATCCACCCCGCAACGGAACGAGAAATCTAAATATTTGAAAATTTGGCCTTCTTTGCCGGTTATGTATGTATATACGTGAAAAAAAGCATTTGATTCAAAACACCGGCTATGGAACGAAATCTAAAATATGAAAATTTTGACTTTATCCGGTTTATATGTGTATATACGTGAAAAAAGCATTCGAATTCAAAGCACCCGGCTATGGACTGAAATCTAAAAATTTGAAAATTTGGCCTTCTTTTCCGGTTTATGTGTGTATATACATGTAAAAATGCATGTAATTCAATTCACCGCGGCAATGGAACGAAATCAAAATTTCAAAATTTCGACTTCATAGCGGTTATGCGTGTATATACGTGTAATAGTGCATTTTACAATGCACCCGGCACGGAACGAAATCTAAAAATTTGAAAATTTGGACTTCCTAGCTGGTTTATGTGTATATACGTGTAATATTGCATGTTAATTCAATCCACCGGCAACGGAACGAAATCTAAAAATTTGAAAATTTGGCTTCTAAGCTGGTTTATGTGTGTAAACGTGGTAAAAATGCATGTTAATTCATCCACCCGGCAACGGAACGAAATCTAAAAATTTGAAAATTTGGACTTCCTAGCTGGTTATGTGAATATACGTGTAATATTGCATGTTAATTCAATCCACCCGGCAATTGGACGAAATCTAAAAATTTGAAAATTTTGACTTCTTATCCGGTTTATATGTGTTATACGTGAAAAAAAGCATTGAATTCAAAGCACCGGCTATGGACCGAAATCTAAAAATTTGAAAATTTGGCCTTCTTTGCCGTTTATGTGTGTATATACATGTAAAAATGCATGTTAATCATTCACCCGGCAATGGAACGAAATCTAAAAATTTGAAAATTTCGTTTTCATAACCGGTTATGCGTTTATATAAGGTAATAGCATGTTAACTCAATTGCACCCAGGAACGGAACGAAATCTAAAAATTCGAAATTTCGACTTCTAGCCGGTTTATGTGTGTATATACTGTAAAATGCATGTTAATTCAATCCATCCGGCAACGGAACGAAATCTAAAATTGAAAATTTGGACTTCTAAGCTGGTTTATGTATAACGTAAAATGCATGTTAATTCAATCCACCCGGCACGGAACGAAATCTAAAATTTGAAAATTTGGACTTCCTAGCTGGTTTATGTGTATATATACGTGTAATATTGCATGTTAATTCATCCACCCGGCTATGGAACGAATCTAAAATTTGAAAATTTCGACTTCAAGCCGGTTTATGCGTGTATAACGTGTAATATGCATGATAACTCAATCCACCCGGCAACGGAACGAAATCTAAATATTTGAAAATTTGGCCTTCTTTGCCGGTTTATGTGTGTATATACATGTAAATAGCTGTTTAATTCAATTCCGCGGCAATGGTACGAAATCTAAAAATTTGAAAATTTCGACTTCATAGCCGGTTTTACGTGTATTATGCGTGAAAAAAAAGCATTTGAATTCAAAGCACCCGGCTATGGAACGAATCTAAAAATTTGAAAATTTGGCCTTCTTTGCCGGGTTATGTGTGTATATACGTGTAAAAATGCATGTTAATTCAATCCACCCGCAACGGAACGAATCTAAAAATTTGAAAATATTGACTTCTTAGCCGGTCAAATGTGTTTATACGAGAAAAGAAGCATTTGAATTCAAAGCACCCGGCAAAGGAACGATATCTCAAAATTTGAAAATTGGACTTCCTAGCTGGTTTATGTGTGTATATACGTGTAAAAATGCATGTTAATTCAATCCACCCGGCAGTGGAACGAAATCAAAAATTTGAAAATTTCGACTTCATAGCCGTTTTATGCGTGTATATACGTGTAATTGCATGTTAACTCAATGCACCCGGCAACGGAACGAAATCTAAAAATTTGAAAATTTTGACTTGCTAGTGGTTTATGTGTGTATATACTGTAAAAATGCATGTTAATTCAATTCACCCGGCAATGGAACGAAATCTAAAAATTTGAAAATTTGGACTTCTTAGCCGGTTTATATGGTTTATACGAGAAAAAAGCATTGAATTCAAAGCACCCGGCTAAGGAACGAATCACAATTGAAATTTGGACTTCTAAGCTGATTTATGTGTGTATAAACGTGTAAAAATGCATGTTAATTCAATCCACCCGGCAATGGAACGAATCTAAAAATTTGAAAATTTCGTTTTCATAACCGGTTTAGCGTGTATATAAGTGTATATTGCATGTTACTCAATGCCCGGCAACGGAACGAAATCTAAAATTTGAAAATTTCGACTCTTAGCCGGTTTATGTGTGTATATACGTGTAAAAATGCATGTTATTCCAATCCACCGGCAACGGAACGAAATCTAAAATTTGAAAATTTGGACTTCTAAGCTGGTTTATGTGTATAAACGTTAAAAATGCATGTTAATTCAATACCACCCGGCAACGGAACGAAATCTAAAATTTGAAAATTTGGACTTCCTAGCTGGTTTATTTGTATATAGTGTAATATTGCATGTTAATTCAATCCACCGGCAATGGAACGAAATCAAAATTGAAAATTTTGACTTCTTAGCCGGTTTATATGTGTATATACGTGAAAAAAGCATTTGAATTCAAAGCACCCGGCTATGGACCGAAATCTAAAAATTTGAAAATTTGGCCTTCTTTGCCGGTTTATGTGTGTATATACATGTAAAAATGCATGTTAATTCAATTCAGCGGCAATGGAACGAAATCTAAAAATTTGAAAATTTCGACTTCATAGCCGGTTTATACGAGTATATACGTGAAAAAAAGCTTTGAATCAAAGCACCCGGCTATGGAACGAATCTAAAATTTGAAAATTTGGCCTTCTTTGCCGGTTTATGCGTGTATAACATGTAAAAATGCATGTTAATTCAATTCACGCGGCAATGGAACGAAATCTAAAAATTTGAAAATTTCGACTTCATAGCCGGTTATACGTGTGTATACGTGAAAAAAACCATTTGAATTCAAAGCACCCGGCTATGGTAACGAAATCTAAAAATTTGAAAATTTGGACTTCATAGCCGGTTTATGCGGGTATATACGTGTAATATTCATGATAACTCAATCACCGGCAACGGAACGAAATTTAAATATTTGAAAACTGGCCTTCTTTGCCGGGTATGGTTGTGTATTACATGTGAAAAATGCATGTTAATTCAATTCACCCGCAACGGAACGAAATCTAAAATTTGAATATTTGGACTTCTAAGCTGGTTTATGTGTGTATAAACGTGAAAAAATACATGTTAATTCAATCCACCCGACAGTGGCACGAAATCTAAAAATTTCAAATTTCGACTCATAGCCGGTTTATGCGTGTTATACTGTACTATTGCATGTTAACTCAATGCACCCGGCAACGGAACGAATCTAAAAATTTGAAAATTTCGGACTTCTTAGACCGGTTATGTGTGTATATACGTCTAAAAATGCATGTTAATTCAATCCACCCAACGTGGAACGAATCTAAAAATTTCAAATTTCGACTTCATAGCCGGTTTATGCGTGTATAAACGTGTAAAAATACATGTTAATCATCCACCCGACAGTGGAACGAAATCTAAAAATTTCAAATTTCGACTTCATAGCCGGTTTATGCGTGTTATACGGTAATATTGCATGTTAACTCAATGACCCGGCAACGGAACGAAATCTAAAAATTTGAAAATTTGGATATCCTAGCTGGTTTATGGTATATACGTGTAGTATTGCATTAATTTCAATCCACCCGCCATGGAACGAATCTAAAATTGAAAATTTTGACTTCTTAGCCGGTTTATATGTGTATATACGTGAAAAAAAGCATTTGAATTCAAAGCACCCGGCTATGGAACGAATCTAAAAATTTGAAAATTTGGCCTTCTTTGCCGGTATGTGTTGTATATACATGTAAAAATGCATGTATTTCAATTCACGCGGCAATGAACGAAATCTAAAATTGAAATTCGATTCATAGCCGGTTTATACGTGTAGATACGTGAAAAAAAGCATTTGAATCAAAGCAACGGCTATGGAAACGAAAATCCAAAAATTTAAAATTTCGACACTTCATAGCCGGTTTTGCGTGTATATACGTGTAAATTGATGATAACTCATCCACCGCAACGGAACGAAATCTAAATATTTGAAACTTGGCCTTCTTTGCCGGTTTATGTGTGTATATCAGAGAATGAAATGAATAGAAAAGTAAAAAAAATTATTTGTGCTACATCAGTAATTACAGATGAACAATGAAATTATGAAGAAGTAAAAA
>JANSJX010001040.1:0-13007 GCA_026168455.1 Theocolax elegans
ATTTTCAATAATTTAGATTTCGTTCCCCGGCCGGGATGAACAAATACAAATGCATTTCTATGTGTATATTCACACATATAAACAGCCAGAGTGAATTTTTCAAAATTTTAGATTTCGTTCCCCGGCCGGGATGATCAATTACAATGCATTTTTATGTGGATAGTACACACTATAAACGGCCAAAACGTCTATTTTTTCAAAATTTTAGATTTAGTTCCCCGGCCGTAATGAACAAATACCAATGCTTTTATGTGTATATTCACACATATAAACGGCCAGAAGTGAATTTTTCAAAATTTTAGATTTCGTTTCCCGGCCGAGATGATCAATTACAAATGCATTTTTATGTGTAAATTCACACATATAACCGGCCAATACGTCTATTTTTCAATATTTTAGATTTCGTTCCCCGGCCGGGATGAACAAATACAAATGCATTTTTATGTGTATATTCACACATATAAACAGCCAAAACCTGAATTTTTAAAAATTTAGATTTCGTTCCCTGGCCGGGATGATCAAATACAAATGCATTTTTATGTGTATATTCACACATATAACCGGCCAATACGTCTATTTTTCAATATTTTAGATTTCGTTCCCCGGCCGGGATGAACAAATACAAATGCATTTTTATGTGTATATTCACACATATAACAGCCCCTGAATTTTTAAAAATTTAGCTTCTCGTTCCCTGGCCGGGATGATCAATACAAATGCTTTTATGTGTATATTCACACATATAACCGTCCAATACGTCTATTTTTCAATATTTTAGATTTCGTTCCCCGGCCGAGATGATCAATTACAAATGCATTTTTATGTGTAAATTCACACAAAAAACAGCCAATACGCTACGAATTTGTTAAAATTTTAGATTTCGTTTCCCGGCCGAGATGATCAGTTACATATGCATTTTTATGTGTATATCCACACATATAACCGGCCAGAAGTGAATTTTTCAAAAAATTAGATTTTGTTCCCCGGCCAGGATGATCATTACATATGCATTTTTATGTGTATATTCACACATATAAACGGCCAGAAGTGAATTTTTCAAAATTTTAGATTTTGTTCCCCGGACGAGATGATCAATTACAAATGCATTTAATGTGTATATTCACACATATAAACGGCCAGAAGTGAATTTTTCAAAAAATTAGACTTTGTTCCCCGGCCTGGAAGATCAATTACAAATGCATTTTTATGTGTATATTCACATATAAACGGCCAGAATGAATATTTCAAAAATTTGATTTTGTTCCCCGGCCGGGATGATCAATTACATATGCATTTTTATGTGTATATTCACAATATAAACGGCCGAAGTGAATTTTTCAAAATTTAGATTTCGTTCCCCGTCCGGGATGATCAATTACAAATGCATTTTTATGTGCATAGTCACACATATAAACGGCCAAAAGTCTATTTTTCAAAATTTTAGATTTAGTTCCCCGGCCGTAATGAACAAATACAAATGCATTTTATGTGTATATCACACATATAACGGCCAGAATTGAATTTTTCAAAAATTTGATTTTGTTCCCGGCCGGAATGATCAGTACATATGACATTTTATGTGCATCATCACACATATAACGGCCAAACACCTCTATTTTTCGATATTTAGATTGCGTCCATGACCGGGGATTCAAATACAAATGCATTTTTATTTGAAATTCACACATATGAACGGTCAAAACGTGAATTTTCAAAATTTAAATTTTGTTCCCCGGCCGGATGATCAATTACAAAATGCATTTAATGCGTATATTCACACTATAAAGGCCGAAGTGAATTTTCAAAAATTTGATTTTTGTCACCGGCCGGGATGATCAATTACATATGCATTTTATGTGTATATTCACACATATAAAGGCTAGAAGTGATTTTTCAAAATTTTAAATTTCATTCCCCGGCCGGGAGATCAAATACAAATGCATTTTTATGTGCATCATCACACATATAAACGGCCAAAACCTCTATTTTTTCGATTTTTTAGATTTCGTTCCCGGCCGAGATGACAATTTACATATTCATTTTTATGAGTATATTCACACATATAAACGGCCAGAAGTGAATTTTTCAAAAAATTAGTTTTGTTCCCCGGCCGGGATGATCAATTACATATGCATTTTTATGTGTATATTCACACATATAAACGGCAGATAGTGAATTTTTCAAAAAATAGACTTTGTTCCCCGGCCTGGAAGATCAATTACAAATGCATTTTTATGGGCATCATCACACATATAAACGGCCAAAACCTCTATTTTTTCGAGATTTTAGATTTCGTTCTCGCCCGGGATGATCAATACAAATGCATTTTTATGTGCATCATCACACATATAAACGGCCAAAACCTCTATTTTTTCGATATTTTAGATTTCGTTCTCCGCCCGGGATGATCAAATACAAATGCATTTTTATGTGCTCATCACCACATATAAACGGCCAAAACCTCTATTTTTTCGATATTTTAGATTTCGTTCCCCGGCCGAGATGATCAATTACAAATGATTTTTATGTGTATATTCACATATAAACAGCCAAACCTGAATTTTTAAAAATTTAGATTTCGTTCCCCGGCCGGGATGATCAAATACAAATGCTTTTTTTGTATATTAAATATATAAACGACCAGAAGTGAATTTTCAAAATTTTAGATTTCGTTCCCCGGCCGAGATGATCAATTACAAATGCATTTTTATGTGCATAATCACACATATAAACGGCCAAAACGTCTATTTTTTCAAAATTTTAGATTTCGTTCCCCGGCCGGGATGATCAAATACAAATGCATTTTTATGGTATATTCAACAATAAACGGCCAGAATGTGAATTTTCCAAATTTTAGATTTTCCCGCCGAGATGATCAATTACAAATGCCATTTTTATGTGCATAATCACACATATAAACGGCCAAAACGTATTTTTTCAACAATTTTAGTTTCGTTCCGGCCGGGATGATCAAATACAATGCATTTTTATGTGTATATTCACACATAAACGGCCAGGAAGTGAATTTTACAAATTTTAGATTTCGTTCCCCGCCGAGATGATCAATTACAAATGCATTTTTTATGTGCATAATCACACATATAAACGGCCAAAAGTCTATTTTTTTCAAAATTTTAGATTTCGTTCCCGGCCGGGATGATCAAATACAAATGCATTTTTATGTGTATATTCACACATATAACGTCGAAGTGAATTTTTCCAAATTTTAGATTTCGTTCCCCGCCGAGATCAATTACAATGCATTTTTATGTGCATAATCATACATATAAAACGCCAATGTCTATTTTTTCAATATTTAAAATGTCGTGTCCCGGCCGAGATGATCAATTACAAATGCATTTTTATGTGCATCATCACACATATAAACGGCCAAAACCTCTATTTTTCGATATTTTAGATTTCGTTCTCCGCCCGGGATGATCAAATACAAATGCATTTTTATGTGCATCATACACATATAAACGGCCAAAACCTCTATTTTTCGATATTTTAGATTTCGTTCCCCGGCCGAGATGATCAATTACAATGCATTTTTATGTGTATATTCAACAATAAACAGCCAAAACCTGAATTTTTAAAAATTTAGATTTCGTTCCCCGGCCGGATGATCAATACAATGCTTTTTTATGTGTATATTCACATATAAAACGACCAGAAGTGAATTTTCAAAATTTTAGATTTCGTTCCCTCGCCGAGATGATCAATTACAAATGCATTTTTATGTGCATAATCCACATATAAACGGTCAAAACGCTATTTTTTCAAAATTTTAGATTTCGTTCCCCGGCCGGGATGATCAAATACAAATGCATTTTTATGTGATATTCACACATATAACGGAGAAGTGAAATTTTTCCAAATTTAGATTTCGTTCCCCGCCGAGATGATCAATTACAAATGCATTTTTTATGTGCATAATCACACATATAAACGGCCAAAACGTTTTTTTTCAAAATTTAGATTTCGTTCCCCGGCCGGGATGATCAATACAAATGCATTTTATGTGTATATCACACATATAAACGGCCAGAAGTGCATTTTTCCAAATTTTAGATTTCGTTCCCCGCCGAGATGATCAATTACAAATGCTTTTTATGTGCTAATCACATATAAACGGCCAAAACGTCTATTTTTTCAAAATTTTAGATTTCGTTCCCGCGGGATGATCAAATACAAATGCATTTTATGTGTATATTCACACATATAAACCGGTCGAAGTGAATTTTTCCAAATTTTAGATTTCGTTCCCCGCCGAGATGATCAATTACAAATGCTTTTTATGTGCTAATCACATATAAACGGCCAAAACGTCTATTTTTTCAAAATTTTAGATTTCGTTCCCGCGGGATGATCAAATACAAATGCATTTTTATGTGTATATTCACACATATAAACCGGTCGAAGTGAATTTTTCCAAATTTTAGATTTCGTTCCCCGCCGAGATGATCAATTACAAATGCATTATTATGTGCATAATCATACATATAAACGGCCAAATGTCTATTTTTTCAATATTTAAAATGTCGTGTCCCGGCCGAGATGATCAATTACAAATGCATTGTTATGTGCATAATCAACATATAAATGCCAAAACTGCATTTTTTCAATATCTAAGATTTCCACCGCCCGGGTTAATCAATACAAATGATTTTTTTTGGTATCTTACACATATAAACGACCAGATGTGAATATTTCAAAATTTAGATTTCGTTCCCCGGCCGGGATGTTCAAATACAAATGCATTTTTATATGATATTCACACTAAACAGCCAAAACCTGAATTTAAAAATATTTAGATTTCGTTCCCTGGCCGGGATGATCAATACAAATGCATTTTTATGTGAATTCACACTATAAACTGCCAGAAGTGAAATTTTCAAAATTTTAGATTGGGTCCCCGCCGAGATGATCAATTACAAGCTGTTATGTGTATATTCACACATATAAACAGCCAAAACGTCTGAATTTTTAAAATTTTAGATTTCGTTCCCTGGCCGGGTGATCAAATACAAATGCATTTTTATGGTGTATATTCACACATAGAAGCGGCCAATACGTCTATTTTTTCTATATTAGATTTCGTTCCCCGGCCGAGATGATCAATTACAATGATTTTTATGGTAAATTCACACTATAAACAGCCAATAGGTGAATTTTTTAAAATTTTCGATTTCGTTCCCTCCGAGATGATCAATTACAAATGCTATTTAGTGTTATATCATACTATAAACAGCCAATACGTGAATTTTTTAAAATTTTTGATTTCGTTTTCCCGGCCGAGATGATCAATTACAAATGCATTTTAATGTGTATATTCACACATATAAACGGCCAGAAGTGAATTTTTCAAAAATTAGACTTGTTCCCGGCCGGTGATCAATTAAAAATGTATGTATTTTATGTGCATATTCACACATATAAACGGCCAGCAGGGAAATTTCAAAATTTTAGATTTGGGTCTTCGCCGAGATGATCAATTATCAAATGCATTTTTATGTGTATATTCACAAATAAACAGCCAAAACGTGAATTTTTTAAAATTTTTGATTTCGTTCCCCGGCCGAGATGATCATTACAAATGATTTTAATGTGTAATTCACACATATAAACGGCAGAAGTGAATTTTTCAAAAAATTAACTTTGTTCCCCGGCCGGGATGATCAATTCAAATGCATTTTTTATGTGATATTCACACATATAAACGGCCAGAAGGGAATTTTTCAAAATTTTAGATTTGGGTCTTCGCCGAGATGATCAATACAAATGCATTTTTATGTGTATATTCACACATATAAACTGCCAAAACGTCTGAATTTTAAAAATTTAGATTTCGTTCCCTGGCCGGGATGATCAATACAAATGCATTTTTATGTGATATTCACACAATAAACGGTCAGAAGTGAATTTTTCCAATTTTGATTTCGTTCCCGCCGAGATGATCAATTACAAATGCTTTTATGTGCATAATCATAAGATAAACGGGCCAAATGTCTATTTTTCAATATTTAAAATGTCGTGTCCCGGCCGAGATGATCAATTACAAATGCATTGTATGTGCATAATCAAACATATAAATGGCCAAACATGATTTTTTTTCAAATCTAAGATTTCCACCCGCCCGGGTTAATCAAATACAAAGATTTTTTTGTGTATATCACACATATAAACGACCGATGTGAATATTTCAAAATTTTAGATTTCGTTCCCCGGCCGGGATGTTCAATACAAATGCATTTTTTATATGTATATTACCAATATAAACAGCCAAAACCGAATTTTTTAAAAATTTAGATTGCGTTCCCTGGCCGGGATGATCAAAACAAATGCATTTTTATGTATAAATTCACACATATAAACGGTCAAAACGTGAATTTTTTCAAAATTTAGGATTTTGTTTCCCAGCCGAGATGATCAATTACAAATGTATTTCTATGTGTTATTCACACATATAAACGACAGAAGTGAATATTCAAATTTTAGATTTCGTTCCCCGGCCGAGATGATCAATTACAAATGTATTTTTATATGTATATTCACACATATAAACAGCCCCAAAACCTGAATTTAAAATATTAGATTTCGTTCCCTGGCCGGGATGATCAAATACAAATGCATTTTTATGTATAATTCACACATATAACGGCCTAAACGTGCATTTTTTCAATATCTAAGATTTCCTTCCCCGCGGGTTAATCAAATACAAATGTATTTTTTTGTGTATATTCACACATTAAACTGCAGAAGTGAAATTTTCAAAATTTTAGATTTGGGTCCCCGGCCGAGATGATCAATTACAAATGCATTTTTATGTGTATATTCACACATATAAACAGCCAAAACGTCTGAATTTTTAAAAATTTAGATTTCGTTCCCTGGCCGGGATGATCAAATACAATGCATTTTTATGTGTATATTCACACATATAAACAGCCAATACGTGAATTTTTTAAAATTTTTGATTTCGTTTCCCGGCCGAGATGATCAATTACAAATGCATTTAATGGTATATTCACACATATAAACGGCCAGAAGTGAATTTTTCAAAAAATTATACTTTGTTCCCCGGCCGGGAGATCAATTACAAATGCATTTTTATGTGCATATCACACATATAAACGGCCAGAAGGGAATTTTCACAATTTTAGATTTGGGTCTTCGGCCGAGATGATCAATTACAAAGCATTTTTATGTGTTAATTCACACAAATTAAACAGCCAAACGTGAATTTTTTAAAATTTTTGATTTCGTTTCCCGGCCGAGATGATCAATTACAAATGCATTTTAATGTGTATATTCACACATATAAACGGCCAGAAGTGAATTTTTCAAAAAATTAGACTTTGTTCCCGGCCGGGATGATCAATTACAAATGCATTTTATGTGCATATTCACACATAGAAACGGCCAGAAGGGAAATTTCAAAATTTTAGATTGGGTTCTTCGGCCGAGATGATCAATTACAAATGCATTTTTATGTGTATATTCACACAAAAACAGCCAAACGGAATTTTTTAAATTTTAGATTTCGTTCCCCTGTCGAGATGATCAATTACAAATGCATTTTTTGTTATTTCTCACTATAACGCCAATACGTCTATTTTTCAATAATTTAGATGCGTTCCCCGGCCGAGATGATCAATTACAAAGCATTTTTATGTGTAAATTCACAAAAAACAGCCAATAGTGAATTTGTTAAATTTTAGATTTCGTTTCCCGGCCGAGATGATCATTACATATGCATTTTTAGAGTATATCACACATATAACGGCCAGAAGTGAATTTTTCAAAAAATTAGATTTTGTTCCCCGGCCAGGATGATCATTTACATATGCTTTTATGTGTATATTCAACACATATAAACGGCCAGAAGTGAATTTTTCAAAATTTTAGATTTTGTTCCCCGGACGAGATGATCAATTACAAATGCATTTTAATGTGTATATTCACAATATAAACGGCCAGAAGTGAATTTTTCAAAAAATAGATTTGTTCCCCGCCTGGAAGATCAATTACAATGCATTTTTATGTGTATATTCACATATAAACGGCCAGAAGTGAATATTTCAAAAATTGATTTGTTTCCCCGGCCGGATGATCAATCACATAGCATTTTTATGTGTATATTCACAAATATAAAAGGCCAGAAGTGATATTTTCAAAATTTAAATTTCATTCCCCGGCCGGGATGATCAAATACAAATGCATTTTTTGTGCATCATCACCATATAACGGCCAAAACGTCTATTTTTTCAAAATTTTAGATTTCTTTCCCCGGCGGGATGATCAAATACAAATGCATTTTTATGTGTATATTCACACATATAAACGGTCAGAAGTGAATTTTTCCAAATTTTAGATTCGTTCCCCGCCGAGATGATCAATTACAAAGCATTTTTATGTGCATAATCATACATATAAACGGCCAAATGTCTATTTTTTCATATTTAAAAATGTCGTGTCCCGGCCGAGATGATCAATTACAAATGCATTGTATGTGCATAATCAACATATAATGGCCAAAACGTGCATTTTTTCAATATCTAAGATTTCACCGCCGGTTAATCAAATACAAATGTATTTTTTTGGTGTATATTCACACATATAAACGCCAGAAGTGAAATTTTTCAAAATTTTAGATTTGGGTCCCCGGCCGAGATGATCAATTACAAATGCCATTTTTTTAGGTGTATATTCACACATATAAACAGCCAAAACGTCTGAATTTTTAAAATTTAGATTTCGTCCCTGGCCGGTGATCAAATACAAATGCTTTTTATGTGTATATTCACACATATAAGCGGCCAATACGTCTATTTTTTCTATAATTTAGATTTCGTTACCCGGCCGAGATGATCAATTACAATGCATTTTTATGTGTAAATTCACACATATAAACAGCCAATAGGTGAATTTTTTAAAATTTTCGATTTCGTTCCCCTGCCGAGATGATCAATTACAATGCATATTTATGGTATATTCATACATATAAACAGCCAATACGTGAATTTTTTAAAATGTTTGATTCGTTTCCCGGCCGAGATATCAATTACAAATGCATTTTTAATGTATATCACACATAAACGGCCAGAAGTGAATTTTTCAAAAAATTAGACTTTGTTCCCCGGCCGGGATGATCAATTACAAATGCATTTTTATGTGCATATTCACACATATAAACGGCCAGAAGGGAAATTTTCAAAATTTTAGATTTGGGTCTTCGGCCGAGATGATCATTACAAATGCATTTTTCTGTGTATATTCACACAAATAAACAGCAAAACGTGAATTTTTTAAAATTTTAGATTTCGTTCCCCGGCCGGGATGAACAAATACAAATGCATTTTTATGTGTATATTCACAATATAAACAGCCAATACGTATATTTTTTCAATAATTTAGATTCGTTCCCCGGCCGAGATGATCAATTACAAATGCATTTTTATGTGTAAATTCACACAACAAAACAGCCAATACGTGAATTTTTAAAATTTTAGATTTCGTTTCACGGGCCGAGATGATCAGTTACATATGCATTTTTATGAGTATATCCACCATATAACGGCCAGAAGTGAATTTTTCAAAAAATTAGATTTTGTTCCCCGGCCAGGATGATCATTTACATATCATTTTTATGTGTATATTCACATATAACGGCCAGAAGTGAATTTTTCAAAATTTTAGATTTTGGTTCCCGGACGAGATGATCAATTACAAATGCATTTTAATGTGTATATTCAACATATAAACGGCCAGAAGTGAATTTTTCAAAAATTAGAATTGTTCCCCGGCCTGGAAGATCAATTACAAATGCATTTTTATGTGTATATTACACATATAACGGCCAGAAGTGAATATTCAAAAAATTGATTTTGTTCCCGGCCGGGATGATCAATCACATATGCATTTTTATGTGTATATTCACAAATATAAAAGCCAGAAGTGAATTTTTCAAAATTTAAATTTCATTTCCCCGCCGGGATGATCAAATACAATGCATTTTATGTGCATCATCACACATATAAACGGCCAAAACCTCTATTTTTCTATTTTAGATTTAGTTCCCCGGCCGTAAGGAACAAATACAAATGCATTTTTATGGTAAATTCACACATATGAACGGTCAAAACGTGAATTTTTCAAAATTTTAGATTTTGTTCCCCGGCGAGATGATCAATTTCAAATGCATTTTAAGTGTATATTCACACATATAAACGACCAGAGGTGAATTTATCAAAATTTTAGATTTCGTTCCCCGGCCGGGATGTTCAAATACAAATGCATTTTTATGTGTATATTACACATATAAACGACAGAAGTGAATATTTCAAAATTTTAGATTTTGTTCCCCGGCCGAGATGATCATTACAAATGCATTTTTATGTGTATATTCACACATATAAACGACCAGGTTGAATTTATCAAAATTTTAGATTCGTTCCCTGGCCGGGATGATCAAATACAATGCATTTTTTATGTATAAATTCACACATATAAACGGTCAAAAGTGAATTTTTCAAAATTTTAGATTTTGTTCCCCGGCCGAGATGATCAATTACACAATGTATTTTTATGTGTATATTCACACATATAAACGACCAGAAGTGAAATTCAAATTTTAGATTTCGTTCCCCGGCCGAGATGAATCAATTACTAATGCATTTTTATGTGTATACACATATAACGACCAGAGGTGAATTTATCAAAATTTTAGATTTCGTTCCCCGGCCGAGATGATCAATTCCAAATGCATTTTTTATGTATATTCAACATATAAACAGTCAAAACCTGAATTTTTAAAATTTTAGATTCGTTCCCTGGCCGGGATGATCAAATACAAATGCATTTTTAGTGTATATCCACACATATAAACGACAGAGGTGAATTTATCAAAATTTTAGATTTCGTTCCCCGGCCGAGATGATCAATTCCAAATGCATTTTTAATGTATATTCACACATATAAACAGTCAAAACCTGATTTTTAAAATTTAGATTTCGTTCCCCGGCCGGGATGATCAAATACAATGCTTTTTATGTGTATATCCACATATAAACGACCAAGTGAATATTCAAATATTAGATTTCGTTCCCCTGCCGAGATGATCAATTACAAATGCATTTTAAGTGTATATTCACACATATAAGCGGCCAATACGTCTATTTTTTCATAATTTAGATTTTGTTCCCCGCCGAGATGATCAATTACAAATGCATTTTAATGTGTAAATTCACACATAAAACAGCCATACGTGAATTTTTTAAAAATTTAGGATTTCGTTTCCCGGCCGAGATGGCAATTACAATGCAGTTTTATGTGCTATATTCACACATATAAACAGCCAAAACCTGAATTTTTAAAATTTAGATTTCGTTCCTGGCCGGGATGATCAAATACAAATGCATTTTTATGTGTATTCACACATATAACGGCATACGTCTATTTTTTCAATATTTTAGGTTTCGTCCCCGGCTGGATGAACAAATACAAATGCATTTTTATGTGTATATTCACACATATAACGGGCAGAAGTGAATTTTTCCAATTTTAGATTTCGTTCCCCGCCGAGATGATCAATTACAAATGCATTTTTATGTGTATATTCACACATATTAACAGCCAAAACCTGAATTTAAAAATATTTAGAATTCGTCCCTGCCGGGATGATCAAATACAAATGCATTTTTATGTATAAATTCACACATATAAACGGTCAAAACGTGAATTTTTCAAAATTTTAGATTTTGTTCCCCGGCCGAGAGGATCAATTACAAATGTATTTTTATGTGTATATTCACACATATAACGACCAGAAGGAATATATTCAAAATTTTAGATTCGTTCCCCGGCCGAGATGATCAATTACAATGCATTTTAAGTGTATATTCACAATAAGCGGCCACTACGTCTATTTTTTCAATAATTTAGATTTCGTTCCCCGTCCGAGATGATCAATTCCAAATTAGCATTTTTATGTGTAAATTCACACATATAAACAGCCAAACGTGAATTTTTTAAAATTTTAGATTTCGTTTCCGGCGAGATGGTCAATTACAAAGCATTTTTATGTGTATATTCACATATAAACAGCCAAAACCTAATTTTTAAAATTTAGATTTAGTTCCTGGCCGGGATGATCAATACAATGCATTTAGTGTATATTCACACATATAACCGGCCAAAACGTCTATTTTTTCAATATTTTAGGTTTCGTTCCCCGGCTGGATGAACAATACAAAGGCATTTTATGTGTATATTCACACATATAAACGGGCAGAAGTGAATTTTTCCAATTTAGATTTCGTCCCGCCGAGATGATCAATTACAAATGCATTTTTTATGTGTATATTCACACTATTAACAGCCAAAACTGAATTAAAAATATTTAGATTTCGTTCCCTGGCCGGGATGATCAAATACAAATGCTTTTTATGTATAAATTCACACATAAAACGGTCAAAACGTGAATTTTTCAAAATTTTAGATTTTGTTCCCCGGCCGAGATGATCATTACAAATGCATTTTTATGTGTATATTCACACATATTAACATCCAAAACCTGAATTTAAAAATATTTAGATTTCGTTCCCTGGCGGGGATTGATAAAATACAAATGCATTTTTTATGTATAAATCACATATAAACGGCCAGAAGTGAATTTTTCAAAAAATTAGACTTTGTTCCCCGGCTGAAAGAGAGGATGAGAGATAAAGAGAGAGAGAGAGAGAGAGCATGAGATAGATAAAGAGAGAAAAAGAGAGAAAAAAATTAGAGAGAGAGAATGAAAGATAGCGAGAAAGAGAAAGACTAAAGAGAGAGCAAGAAAGATAGAGAGAAAGAGAGAATAAGAGAGAGTGAATGAAAGATAGAGAGAAGAGAGAGAGAATAAGAAAGAGTGAATGGGAGATAGGAGACCGAGAGCGAGAATGAGAGAGACAGTGATAGAGTGAGAGAGTGGGAGCGAGTAAGATAAAGGGAGAGTAGAGAGG
>JANSJX010001041.1:0-13005 GCA_026168455.1 Theocolax elegans
GATTCCGACCTATGCAGCTGCGGAGAGGCAGATACCCCTGAACATGCTCTATAGGCATGCGTGAAGTACGAAACTATACGGCACAAATATGTACAGGATATGGAAGAAGCATAGAAGGAATGATGACGACCAAAGAGGGAATAGACAAATTAACCATGATGGTTACAGACATTATGCTTGTGTGACGTCTCCGTCAAGTTTTATAGAAAATAATAAGAAGAAAACTTAGAATATATGTAGAATATATAGGAAAAATTAAAGAATTTTATGAGCGGCTTCGATGCGTACCGAGTGAGAGACTTCTCTCGCTTTACAACTCGACCCTAGTCAAGTGAATTGTAACCAGATGTGGCGCTTGACCTGCGTTCGATGCGAATGAACATCGATGCATCTTCTATGCGTTTTTAAGCTATGTTAAGAAGTCTTACCAAAAAAAAAATATTATTTTAAATATTATTTCCATTTCTTTTATATTATAATATTTTGTTATTATAGAAAATAGTGTTAATTATATATTTTTATATAATACCCTATATTTTCTTTTATTCTCTTTTATAATAATAATAATTTTACTATTTTAATTAATAATTAAAATTCTATAAATATAATTTTTTTTTTAATACTTTAAAATGATTATTAGATTCAATCATAATTCAACAATAAATAATAGTTAAACGAATATCTGTATATTTTATAATATAACTTTTTATTAAATTAACATACAGCTTTCATTCAAATTTGTAAATGTATAACTTTTTATACAGAATTTAATTATTATATCTAATTTTGAAAATATCTATCATTTATTGTTTAATTAAGAAATATTATAAAATTAAGAAAAAGCGAGCGTGCGAGAGAGAAGGAAATATTGTCCCTCTCTACTTTACTTTAAGGGCTCCGAAAATTTTCTCCTACTCTGTTTTTTATCTTTCTCTTACGTAACGAGCATATATGTAGGAAGGCGTGTGTGGGCGTTAACTTGGTCTACAATTGGTGCAGCTTTTCTCCCGTTTAAGAAAATTCAAGCAAGGAAAATTCAAGGATCATCCTCATTCGTCGAAATTGAAGGTCTTTGTCTTACACATTGGTTCAAATGAGATCGTCACCGTATAAAAAGGCCAGCACCAAGGACCACAGCATCATTCATTGATCACCCCTCGAGTGGAGAGATTTATGGTTGATCTAGTCCACAGGCGGACTAGAGGCAACTTGGTGTTTCACACTCAATTTTTCTATTTTCAATTCTTAATTTTTCATTTATATTCAAATTCAATCTATATTGTAAAATCTACATCTACATAATATTAAAATTTTATAAGTGAAATTGTGAATTTTTCTGTAAAAAACCCCTTATACTGTAAAAAATATTTAGTGAATGTCATTTTTTATGAGTCCATTGTGATCGCATTGATACGAGGATAAATTTACCACTATTACAAATTTTTTAAAGAGTCGTTTTTTATTAGTTTTTTGGCTTGGAAGTTTCAGTAGTCCGCGTACGTACGTACGTACGTACTCCTCCGGACGTACGTACGTACTACGTACAACTTTTTATACTACATATTACCATTAATTATTACAATTGCACAACCGATAATTAATTTTGTTGTCAACAATTAATTGTCGTGGTGCCAGGTATAAATTGTATGTATTCAAAAATTATAATAAATATATATTATTTGTAATATTAATCACAAATTAATATTTAGAAATTATATTTAAAATAAGCATTTTTCTGTGAATTCCCATATTACTGTAAATAATTATATAAATAAACAATATCTTTTTAGAATTTTATGTGTCCCTGGGAATTATGACAAACAGTTCCTAGATCTTTCGGAAATTTCGGAGGAAATTCGGATGAGTCGACTAATTACGGGGTTTCCTGGATATTTCGGGAATTTCTGAATATTTCAGAAAGACTCCACTAATTACGGGATATCCTGGATATTTCGGGAATATCTGAGGAAACTCGTGATGACTCTACCAATAACGGGATTTCCTCGATCTTTCGGAATTCCTGAGGTATGTTGGGATGACTCTACTAATTACGGGAATTCTGGATATTTCGGGAATTTCTGAGGAAAAATTCGGGATGACTACTAAGTACGGATTTCTTGAAATTTCGGGAATTTCTGAAAATTTCAGAAAGACTCCACTAATTATAGTATTTCCTGGGATATTTCGGGAATATCTGAGGAAATTCGGGATGAATCTACCAATTACGGGATTTCCTGGATATTTAGGGAATTTCTGAGGTATTTCGGGATGATTCTACCAATTACGGATTTCCTGGATATTACGCGAAATTCAGTGGAAATTCGCGATGAATCTACCAATTACGGAATATCCTAGGACCTTTCGGGAATTTTGAGCTATTTCGGGATAACTAAACAAATTACGGGATTTCCTGGATATTTCGGGAATTCTTAGGTATTTCTGGATAACTCTACTAATTACGGGATTTCCAGGATATTTCGGGAATTTCTGACATATTTTTGAATGTCTCCACTAATTATGGAATTTCCTGGATATTTCGGGAATTCTGAGGAAATTAGGGATAACACCAATTAATAACGGGATTTTCTGGATACTTCGGGAATTTCTGAGATATTTCGAAATGTCTCCACTAATTGTGGAATTTCCTGGATGTTTCGGGAATTTCTGATCTATTTCGGGATGAGGCTGCTAATTTCGGGATTCCTGGATATTTCGGGAATTTCTGAAGAAATTCGGGATGAGTATAATAATTACTGAATTTCCTGATATTTCGGAAATTTCTGAAGAAATTCGGGATGAGTATAATAATTACTGAATTTCCTGGATATTTCGGGAATTTCTGAAAGATTTCAGCTAGCTCCACTAATTATGGTATTTCCTGGATAGTTCGGGAATTCTGAGGTATTTCTTGATAACTCTACTAATTAAGGGATTCCTGGACATTTCGGGAATTTCCTAGGTATTTTCGAAATGTCTCAACTAATTGTGGAATTTCCTGGATATTTCGGGAATTTCTGAGGTATTTCTGGATAACTCTACTAATTACGGGATTTCCAGGATATTTCGGGAATTTCTGAAGAAATTCGGGATGACTGCTAATTACGGAATTTCTTGGATATTTCGGGAATTCTGAAATATTTCAGAAAGACTCGCACTAATTACGGGACTTTCTGGATATTTCGGTAATATCTAAGGAAATTCGTGATGATTCTACCAATTTCGGGATTTCCTGGATCTTTCGGGAATTGCTGAGATATTTCAGGATGACGCTACTAATTATGGTATTTCCTGGATATTTCGGGAATTTCTGATGTATTTCTTGATAACTCTACTAATTAAGGGGATTTCCTGGACATTTCGGGAATTTCCTAGGTATTTCGAAATGTCTCAACTAATTGTGGAATTTCCTGGATATTTCGGGAATTTCTGAGGTATTTCTGTATAACTCTACTAATTACGGGATTTCTAGGATATTACGCGAAATTCAGTGGAAATTCGCGATGAAGTCTACCAATTACGGAATATCCTGGACCTTTCGGGAATTTTTGAGCTATTTCGGGATAATTAAACAAATTACGGGATTTCCTGGATATTTCGGGAATTTCTTAGGTATTTCTGGATAACTCTACTAATTACGGGATTTCCAGGATATTTCGGGAATTTCTGACATATTTTTGAATGTCTCCACTAATTATGGAATTTCCTGGATATTTCGGGAATTTCTGAGGAAATTAGGGATAACACCAATAATAACGGGATTTTCTGGATACTTCGGGAATTTCTGAGATATTTCGAAATGTCTCCACTAATTGTGGAATTTCCTGGATGTTTCGGGAATTTCTGATCTATTTCGGGATGACGCTGCTAATTTCGGGATTTCCTGGATATTTCGGGAATTCCTGAGGTATTTCTTGATAACTCTACTAATTAAGGGATTTCCTGGACATTTCGGGAATTTCCTAGGTATTTCGAAATGTCTCCACTAATTGTGGAATTTCCTGGATATTTCGGGAGTTTCTGAGGTATTTCGGGATGATTCTACCAATTACGGGTTTCCTGGATATTACGCCAATTGCTGAGGTATTTCGGGATGACGCTACTAATTACGGCATTTCCAGGATATTTCGGGAATTTCTGAAAAAATTCGGGATGACTACTAATTACGGGATTTCTTGGATATTTCGGGAATATCTGAGGAAATTCGGGATGAATCTACCAATTACGGGATTTCCTGGATATTTAGGGAATTTCTGAGGTATTTCGGGATGATTCTACCAATTACGGGATTTCCTGGATATTACGCGAAATTCAGTGGAAATTCGCGATGAATCTACCAATTACGGAATATCCTGGACCTTTCGGGAATTTTTGAGCTATTTCGGGATAACTAAACAAATTACGGGATTTCCTGCATATTTCGGGAATATCTGAGGAAATTCGTGGTGACTGTACCAATAACGGGATTTCCTCGATCTGTCGAGAATTCCTGAGGTATGTTGGGATGACGCTACTAATTACGGGAATTTCTGGATATTTCGGGAATTTCTGGAAATATTCGGGATGACTACTAATTACGGGATTTCTTGGATATTTCGGGAATATCTGAGGAAATTCGTAATGATTCTACCAATTACGGGATTTCCTGGTTCTTTTGGGAATTGCTGAGACATTTCGGGATGACGCTACTAATTACGGGTTTCCTGGATCTTTCTGGTTTTTCTTAGCTATTTCAGGATGACTCTACTAATTGCGGGATGTCCTGGATATTTCGCGAATTTCTGAAATATTTGAGCAAGATTCCACTAATTATAACGGGATTTTCTGGATACTTCGGGAATTTCTGAGATATTTCGAAATGTCTCCACTAATTGTGGAATTTCCTGGATGTTTCGGGAATTTCTGATCTATTTCGGGATGAGGCTGCTAATTTCGGGATTTCCTGGATATTTCGGGAATTTCTGAAGAAATTCGGGATGAGTATAATAATTACTGAATTTCCTGGATATTTCGGAATTTCTGAAGAAATTCGGGATGAGTATAATAATTACTGAATTTCCTGGATATTTCGGGAATTTCTGAAAGATTTCAGCTAGGCTCCACTAATTATGGTATTTCCTGGATATTTCGGGAATTCCTGAGGTATTTCTTGATAACTCTACTAATTAAGGGATTTCCTGGATCTTTCGGGAATTTCTGAGGTATTTCTGAATAACTCTACTAATTACGAGATTTCCAGGATATTTCGGGAATTTCTGAGGTATTTCTGAATAACTCTACTAATTAGGGATTTCCTGGATCTTTCGGGAATTTCTGAGGTATTTCTGAATAACTCTACTAATTACGGGATTTCTTGGATATTTCGGGAATTTCTGGAAATATTCGGGATGACTACTAATTACGGGAATTTCTGGATATTTCGGGAATTTCTGAGGTATTTCGGGATGAATCTACCAATTACGGGATTTCCTGGATATTTCGGGAATTTCTGAGGTATTTCTGAATAACTCTACTAATTACGGGATTTCTTGGATATTTCGGGAATTTCTGAGATATTTCGAAATGTCTCCACTAATTGTGGAATTTCCTGGATATTTCGGGAATTTCTGAGGTATTTCTGATAACTCTACTAATTAAGGGATTTCCTGGATCTTTCGGGAATTTCTGAGGTATTTCTGATAACTCTACTAATTAGGGATTTCCTGGATCTTTCGGGAATTTCTGAGGTATTTCTGAATAACTCTACTAATTACGGGATTTCCTGGATATTTCGGGAATTTCTGAAGAAATTCGGGATGACTACTAATTACGGGAATTTCTGGATATTTCGGGAATTTCTGAAAGATTTCAGCTAGGCTCCACTAATTATGGTATTTCCTGGATATTTCGGGAATATCTGAGGAAATTCGTAATGATTCTACCAATTACGGGATTTCCTGGATCTTTCGGGAATTTCTGAGGTATTTCGGGATGACGCTACTAATTACGGGTTTCCTGGATCTTTCGGGAATTTCTGAGGTATTTCTGATAACTCTACTAATTAGGGATTTCCTGGATCTTTCGGGAATTTCTGAGATATTTCGAAATGTCTCCACTAATTGTGGAATTTCCTGGATGTTTCGGGAATTTCTGAGGTATTTCTGAATAACTCTACTAATTACGGGATTTCTTGGATATTTCGGGAATTTCTGGAAATATTCGGGATGACTACTAATTACGGGATTTCCTGGATCTTTCGGGAATTTCTGAGGTATTTCGGGATGATTCTACCAATTACGGGATTTCCTGGATATTTCGGGAATTTCTGAGGTATTTCTGAATAACTCTACTAATTACGGGATTTCCTGGATATTTCGGGAATTTCTGAGATATTTCGAAATGTCTCCACTAATTGTGGAATTTCCTGGATATTTCGGAATTTCTGAAGAAATTCGGGATGACTACTAATTACGGGATTTCTTGGATATTTCGGGAATTCTGAGGTATTTCTGATAACTCTACTAATTAGGGATTTCCTGGATCTTTCGGGAATTTCTGATCTATTTCGGGATGAGGCTGCTAATTTCGGGATTTCCTGGATATTTCGGAATTCCTGAGGTATTTCTTGATAACTCTACTAATTAAGGGATTTCCTGGATCTTTCGGGAATTTCTGAGATATTTCGAAATGTCTCCACTAATTGTGGAATTTCCTGGATATTTCGGGAATTTCTGAGGTATTTCTGAATAACTCTACTAATTACGGGATTTCCTGGATATTTCGGGAATTCTGAAGAAATTCGGGATGACTACTAATTACGGGATTTCCTGGATATTTCGGGAATTTCTGAAAAAATTCGGGATGACTACTAATTACGGGATTTCTTGGATATTTCGGGAATATCTGAGGAAATTCGGGATGAATCTACCAATTACGGGATTTCCTGGATATTTAGGGAATTTCTGAGGTATTTCGGGATGATTCTACCAATTACGGGATTTCCTGGATATTACGCGAAATTCAGTGGAAATTCGCGATGAATCTACCAATTACGGAATATCCTGGACCTTTCGGGAATTTTTGAGCTATTTCGGGATAACTAAACAAATTACGGGATTTCCTGAATATTTCGGGAATATCTGAGGAAATTCGGGATGAATCTACCAATTACGGGATTTCCTGGTTCTTTTGGGAATTGCTGAGACATTTCGGGATGACGCTACTAATTACGGGTTTCCTGGATCTTTCTGGTTTTTCTTAGCTATTTCAGGATGACTCTACTAATTGCGGGATGTCCTGGATATTTCGCGAATTTCTGAAATATTTGAGCAAGATTCCACTAATTATAACGGGATTTTCTGGATACTTCGGGAATTTCTGAGATATTTCGAAATGTCTCCACTAATTGTGGAATTTCCTGGATGTTTCGGGAATTTCTGATCTATTTCGGGATGAGGCTGCTAATTTCGGGATTTCCTGATATTTCGGGAATATCTGAGGAAATTCGGGATGAATCTACCAATTACGGAATATCCTGGACCTTTCGGGAATTTTTGAGCTATTTCGGGATAACTAAACAAATTACGGGATTTCCTGGATATTTCGGGAATTTCTGAAAGATTTCAGCTAGGCTCCACTAATTATGGTATTTCCTGGATATTTCGGGAATTCCTGAGGTATTTCTGATAACTCTACTAATTAAGGGATTTCCTGGATCTTTCGGGAATTTCTGAGGTATTTCTGAATAACTCTACTAATTAAGGGATTTCCTGGATCTTTCGGGAATTTCTGAGGTATTTCTGATAACTCTACTAATTAGGGATTTCCTGGATCTTTCGGGAATTTCTGAGGTATTTCTGAATAACTCTACTAATTACGGGATTTCTTGGATATTTCGGGAATTTCTGGAAATATTCGGGATGACTACTAATTACGGGATTTCCTGGATCTTTCGGGAATTTCTGAGGTATTTCGGGATGAATCTACCAATTACGGGATTTCCTGGATATTTCGGGAATTTCTGAGGTATTTCTGATAACTCTACTAATTACGGGATTTCCTGGATATTTCGGGAATTTCTGAGATATTTCGAAATGTCTCCACTAATTGTGGAATTTCCTGGATATTTCGGGAATTTCTGAGGTATTTCTTGATAACTCTACTAATTAAGGGATTTCCTGGATCTTTCGGGAATTTCTGAGATATTTCGAAATGTCTCCACTAATTGTGGAATTTCCTGGATATTTCGGGAATTTCTGAGGTATTTCTGAATAACTCTACTAATTACGGGATTTCCTGGATATTTCGGGAATTTCTGAAGAAATTCGGGATGACTACTAATTACGGGATTTCTTGGATATTTCGGGAATTTCTGAAAGATTTCAGCTAGGCTCCACTAATTATGGTATTTCCTGGATATTTCGGAAATTTCTGAAGAAATTCGGGATGACTACTAATTACGGGATTTCCTGGATCTTTCGGGAATTTCTGAGGTATTTCGGGATGACGCTACTAATTACGGGATTTCCTGGATATTTCGGGAATTTCTGAGGTATTTCTTGATAAGTCTACCAATTACGGGATTTCCAGGATATTTCGGGAATTTCTGAGGTATTTCGGGATGACTACCAATTACGGGATTTCCTGGATATTTCGGGAATTTCTGAGGTATTTCTGATAACTCTACTAATTACGGGATTTCTTGGATATTTCGGGAATTTCTGGAAATATTCGGGATGACTACTAATTACGGGATTTCCTGGATCTTTCGGGAATTTCTGAGGTATTTCGGGATGATTCTACCAATTACGGGATTTCCTGGATATTTCGGGAATTTCTGAGGTATTTCTGAATAACTCTACTAATTACGAGATTTCCAGGATATTTCGGGAATTTCTGAGATATTTCGAAATGTCTCCACTAATTGTGGAATTTCCTGGATATTTCGGGAATTTCTGAAGAAATTCGGGATGACTACTAATTACGGGATTTCCTGGATCTTTCGGGAATTTCTGAGGTATTTCGGGATGACGCTACTAATTACGGGAATTTCTGGATATTTCGGGAATTTCTGGAAATATTCGGGATGACTACTAATTACGGGATTTCTTGGATATTTCGGGAATATCTGAGGAAATTCGTAATGATTCTACCAATTACGGGATTTCCTGGTTCTTTTGGGAATTGCTGAGACATTTCGGGATGACGCTACTAATTACGGGTTTCCTGGATCTTTCTGGTTTTTCTTAGCTATTTCAGGATGACTCTACTAATTGCGGGATGTCCTGGATATTTCGCGAATTTCTGAAATATTTGAGCAAGATTCCACTAATTATAACGGGATTTTCTGGATACTTCGGGAATTTCTGAGATATTTCGAAATGTCTCCACTAATTGTGGAATTTCCTGGATGTTTCGGGAATTTCTGATCTATTTCGGGATGAGGCTGCTAATTTCGGGATTTCCTGGATATTTCGGGAATTTCTGAAGAAATTCGGGATGAGTATAATAATTACTGAATTTCCTGGATATTTCGGAAATTTCTGAAGAAATTCGGATGAGTATAATAATTACTGAATTTCCTGGATATTTCGGGAATTTCTGAAAGATTTCAGCTAGGCTCCACTAATTATGGTATTTCCTGGATATTTCGGGAATTCCTGAGGTATTTCTTGATAACTCTACTAATTAGGGATTTCCTGGATCTTTCGGGAATTTCTGAGGTATTTCTGAATAACTCTACTAATTACGAGATTTCCAGGATATTTCGGGAATTTCTGATATTTTCTGGATTTTTCGTCTGTAAAGTTCTAAAGGTCTGGTGTACATGCACTCTTTTTGTATAAACGCCAATCAAATGTTCTCTTTGTAGGTGTCTACGGACGAGTGGGTGGATGCTTTTATATATGGTGTGAATATGTGGTATGTGTTTGTGACTTTTTGTGTGCGCGTGTGTATAGTGTGTGGAGAGAGAGAGAAAGAGAGAGAGAGAGAGATATTTGCGTGACTCAATCGTAAAAATTTCTTTAATTGAAAGATGAGGAATCTTGGCACTAGTACTTTTTTCGTACAGGAACCATTATTCATTTATACATATTCTGGGATACATAGACTTGGTTTGCAATAATTTTTTTATCATGGGAAAATTTATGTTAATTACTCTGGTCATTACAATGGGGAATCTTGGAAATAGAACTTTTTTTCAAGTAAAGTTATTGTTGAATTATACTTATTCTGGAATATATAGACATCGATTGTAATTATTTTTATATTGTGGGAAATTATTCATTAATCGGTCCGTTCTTTATTATGAGGAATCTTGGCACTAGTACTTTTTTCGTACAGGAACCATTATTGATTTATATATATTCTGGGATACATAGACTTGGTTTGCAATAATTTTTTTATCATGGGAAAATTTATGTTAAATACTCTGGTCATTACAATGGGGAATCTTGGAAATAGAACTTTTATTTCAAGAAAAACTATTGTTGATTACTACTTATTCTGGGATATATCGTCACCATTAGAACAAATTTTTTTATTATGGAAAATTATTCATAAATAATTCTGTTCTTTATTATGGGGAATCTTGGCTCTGGAACCTTTTTTGTTCAGGAACCATTATTGATTTATGCTTATTCTAGGATATATAGACATCATTTGAAAACATTGTTTTATTATGGGAAATTATCCATTAATTGGTCCGTTCTTTATTATGGGGAATCTTGGCACTAGAACTTTTTTTGTAGAGGAACCATTAATGATTTATACTTATTCTGGAATATATAGACATCGATTGTAATTATTTTTTTGTTATGGGAAATTATTCATTAATTTGTCTGCTCTTTATTGGGGGAATCTTGGCACTGGAACCTTTTTTGTACAGGAACCATTATTGATGTATACTTATTCTGGGATACATAAACTTCGTTTGCAATAATTTTTTTATCATGGGAAATTTTATGTTAAATACTCTGTTCTTTATAATGGGTAATCTTGGAAATAGAACTTTTTTTGTACAGGAACCATTATTGATATATACGTGTGTGTATGTGTGTGCGTGTGCGTGTATGTGTTTGTGTATATGTATGTGTGTGTATTTGTGTGTGCGCGCGCGTATTCAGTTAGCGAGTGTTTATGGGCATGCACATACGTGGGTGTGTTTATGAGTGAGTTTTAGCGGGCGAATGCAAAAAGAATGTGTGATAGAGAGTATTTGTAGGCCAGAGCGTTAGCATTGCGTGTAGATGAGTGGAAACTTGGACGATTGGTTTTGTGGGAAAGTGTATCCCTGCGTGACAAACGGGGTACAAAGGTGGGTGAGTACGTGTGTGTTATGTGTGGGGCTTTTTTATAGAGATTTATTATTGATTTTTAATCAGATTAGCATTTTTAGACATCGTTTTTATAATGTTTAATATGGGAAATTTGGTAGTAATTATTCAGTTCTTTTACTTTAAGATGTTTTGGCAATATTTTTTTGTAGAGCATCTATTATTGACTTTTCAGTTTTTCTGTGATTTCTTTAAAAAATTTTTTTTATTATGGATAATTGTGTTGTGATTATTGAGTTTTTTATTGTTTTTTTAACTTTTTATATAGAGGGTACATTATTGATTTTTTATTATCTTGGGATTTGGACATTCTTTATTAAAATGTATTTTCTTGTTATTTGATTACAGATTTTGTCTATAATTTAAATATTAATTAAATGAGTGAATTTGACATGCCCCACAGTGTGTATTTTACGTTTTAACAATTTGTTTATTTTTATTGTAGTTATTATTCCTGTAGATATTAGTAATTAATATCTACAGGAATAAATATAAGATGGTTTGTGTATGCGTGAGTACTTACGGGTGCAAATCTACATAATATTAAAATTTTATAAGTGAAATTGTGAATTTTTCTGTAAAAAACCCCTTATACTGTAAAAAATATTTAGTGAATGTCATTTTTTATGAGTCCATTGTGATGCATTGATACGAGGATAAATTTACCACTATTACAAATTTTTAAAACTCGTTTTTTATTAGTTTTTTGGCTTGGAAGTTTCAGTAGTCCGCGTACGTACGTACGTACAACTTTTTATACATACATTTTACCATTAATTATTACAATTGCACAACGATAATTAATTTTGTTGTCAACAATTAATTGTCGTGGTGCCAGGTATAAATTGTATGTATTCAAAAATTATAATAAATATATATTATTTGTAATATTAATAACAAATTATATTTAGAAATATATCTAAAATAAGCATTTTTCTGTGAATTCCCATTTTACTGTAAATAATTATATAAATAAACAATATCTTTTTTAGACTTTATGTGTCCCTGGAATTATGACAAACAGTTCCTAGATCTTTCGGAATTTCGGAGGAAATTCGGGATGAGTCGACTAATTACGGGGTTTCCTGATATTTCGGGAATTTCTGAAATATTTCAGAAAGACTCCACTAATTACGGGATATCCTGGATATTTCGGGAATATCTGAGGAAACTCGTGAACTCTACAATAACGGGATTTCCTCGATCTTTCGGGAATTCCTGAGTATTGGGATGACGCTACTAATTACGGGAATTTCTGGATATTTCGGGAATTTCTGGAAAAATTCGGGATGACTACAAATTACGGGATTTCTTGGAAATTTCGGGAATTTCTGAAATATTTCAGAAAGACTCCACTAATTATAGTATTTCCTGGATATTTCGGGAATATCTGAGGAAATTCGGGATGATCTACCAATTACGGGATTTCCTGGATAATTAGGGAATTTCTGAGGTATTTCGTGATGATTCTACCAATTACGGGATTTCCTGGATATTACGCGAAATTCAGTGGAAATTCGCGATGAATCTACCAATTACGGAATATCCTGGACCTTTCGGGAAGTGTATTCAATTCACATGCATTTTTACACGTATAAACACGTATATACCGTCTAAGAAGTCCAAATTTTCAAATTTTTAGATTTCGTTCCATAGCCGGGGGGATTGAATTTAAATACATTTTTACACGTAT
>JANSJX010001042.1:0-13005 GCA_026168455.1 Theocolax elegans
TTAGATTTCGTCCGTTGCCGGGTGCATTGAGTTAACATGCAATATTACACGTATATACACGCTAAACCGGCTATGATTCGATATTTTCAAATTTTAGATTTCGTTCTGTTGCCGGGTGGATTGAATAACAGCATTTATAAACGTATATCACACATAAACCAGCTAGGAAGTCCAAATTTTCAAATTTTTAGATTTCGTTCCGTTGCTGGGTGCTTTGAATTCAAATGCTTTTTTCTCGTATAAACACATATAAACGGCTAAGAAGTCCAAATTTTCAAATTTTAGATTTCGATCCATGCCGGTGGATTGAATTAACATGCAATATTACACGTATATACATACATACATACGTATACATAAACCAGCTAGCATTTTTACATGTATATACACACATAAACCGGCAAAGAAGGCCAAATTTTCAAGTATTTAGATTTCGTTCCGTTGCCGGGTGGATTGAGTTAACATGCAATATTACACGTATATACAGCATAACCGGCTATGAAGTCGAATTTCAATTTTTAGATTTCGTTCCACTGCCGGGTGGATTGAAATAACATGCATTTTTACATGTATACACACATAAACCGGCAAAGAAGGCCAAATTTTCAAATTTTTAGATTTCGTTCCGTGCCGGGTGCATTGAGTTAACATGCAATATTACAGTATATACACGCATAAACCGGCTATGAAGTCGAAATTTTCAAATTTTTAGATTGTTCCACTGCCGGGTGGATTGAATTAACATGCATTTTACTCGTTTATACACACATAAACCAGCTTAGAAGTCCAATTTTCAAATTTTTAGATTTGGTTCCTAGCCGGGTGCATTGAGTTAACATGCAATATTACACTATCCACGCATAAACCAGCTAGAAGTCCAAATTTTCAAATTTTTAGATTTCGTCCGTTGCCGGGTGCATTGAGTTAAATGCATATTACAGTATATACACGCATAAACCGGCTATGAAGTCGAAATTTTCAAATTTTTAGATTTCGTTCCACTGCCGGGGATTGAATTAACATGCATTTTTACACTTTATACACATAAACCAGCTTAGAAGTCCAATATTCAAATTTTAGATTTCGTTCCGTTGCCAGGGGATGAATTACATGCTTTTTACACGTATATACACACAAAAACCGGCTAGGAAGGCCAAATTTTCAAATATTTAGATTTCGTTCCGTGCGCGTGGATTGAATTTACATGCAATAACACGTATATACACACATAAACCAGCTAGAACGTCTAAATTTTCAAATTTTAGATTTCGTTCCGTTGCCGGGTGCATTGAGTTAACATGCAATATTACACGTATATACAACGCATAAATCGGCTAAGAAGTCAAAATTTTTAATTTTTAGGTTTCGTTCCATTGCCGGGTGGATTGAGTTAACATGCAATATTACACGTATATACACACATAAACCAGCTAGGAGTCCAATTTTCATATTTTTAGTTTTCGTTCCATAGCCGGGTGCTTTGCATTCAAAGCTTTTTTTCACGTGTATACCACATATAAACCGGCTAAGAAGTCAAAATTTTCAAATATTTAGATTTCGTTCCATTGCCGGGTGAATTTAGTTAACATGCATTTTTACATGTATATACACACATAAACCGGCAAAGAAGGCCAAATTTTCAAATTTTAGATTTCGTTCCGTTGCCGGGTGGATTGAATTAATATGCAATATACACGTATATATACACATAAACCAGCTAAGAAGTCCAAATTTTCAAATTTTTAGATTCGTTCCATTGCCGGGTGGATTGATTAACATGCAATATTACACGTATATACACGCTAAACCAACTATGAAGTCGAAATTTTCAAATTTTCTTATTTCGTTCCATAGCCGGCTGGATTTAATTAACATGCAAGATTACACGTATATACACACATAAACCGGCTATGAAGTCCAAATTTCAAATTTTAGATTTGGTTCCTTAGCCGGGTGCATTGATTAACATACTTTTTACGTATATAAAAACATACAGTAGGAAAGGCCAAATTTTCAAATTTTAGATTTCGTTCCGTTGCCGCGTGGATTGAATTTACAGCATTTTTACATGTATATACATACATAAACGGCAAAGAAGGCCAAATTTTCAAATATTTAGATTTCGTTCCATTGCCGGGTGGATTGAGTTAACATGCAATTTACACGTATATACACGCATAAACCGGCTATGAAGTCGAAATTTTCAAATTTTTAGATTTCGTTCCATTGCCTGGTGGATGAATTAATGCAATATTACACGTTTATATACACATAAACCAGCTAGGAAGGCCAAATTTTCAAATATTTAGATTCGTTCCGTTGCCGCGTGGATTGAATTTACATGCAATATTACACGTATATACACACATAAACCAGCTAGAAAGTCTATATTTTCAAATTTTTAGATTTCGTTCCGTTGCCGGGTGCATGAGTTAACATGCATATTACACGTATATACACGCATAAACCGGCTTGGTAGTACAAATTTTCAAATTTTTAGATTTCGTTCCACTGCGGGTACTTTGAATTCAAATGCTTTTTTCACGTTATACACGCAAACCGGCTATGAAGTCGGAATTTTCAAATTTTAGATTCGTTCCATTGCCGGATGGATTGAATTAACATGCATTTTTACACGTATATACACCACTAAACCAGCTAGGAAGTCCAAATATTCAATTTTTAGATTTCGTTCTATTGCCGGGTGGATTGAATTAACATGCAATATCACGTATATACACGCATAAACCGGCTAAGAAGTCAAAATTTTTCAATTTTTAGATTTCGTTGTTGCCGGGTGCATTGAGTTAACATGCAATATTACACGTATATACGCATAAACCAACTATGAAGTCGAAATTTTCAAATTTTCAGATTTCGTTCCACTGCCGGGTGCTTTGAATTCAAATGCTTTTTTTCACGTATATACACGCATAAACCGGCTATGAAGTCGGAATTTTCAAATTTTAGATTTCGTTCCATTTCCGGATGGATTGAATAACATGCATTTTTACACGTATACACATAAACCAGCTAGGAAGTCCAAATATTCAAATTTTTAGTTCGTTCTATTGCCGGGTGGATTTAATTAACATGCAAGTACACGTATATACACACATAAACCGGCTGGAAGTCCAAATTTTTAAATTTTTAGATTGGTTCCTTAGCGGGTGCATTGAGTTAACATACATTTTTACACGTATAAAAACATAAACCAGCTAGGAAGTCCAAATTTTCAATATTTAGATTTCGTTCCATTGCCGGAGGATGAGTTAACATGCAATATTACAAGTATATACACGCATAAACCGGCTATGAAGTCAAATTTTCAAATTATTAGATTTCGTTCACACTGCCCGGTGGATTGAATTAACATGCATTTTAACTTATATACACACATAACCGGCAAAGAAGTCGAAATTTCCAAATTTTTAGATTTCGTTCCATAGCCGGGTGCTTTGAATCAAATGCTTTTTTCTCGTTAAACACATATAAACGGCTAGAAGTCAAAATTTAAATTTTTAGATTCGTTCCATAGCCGGGTGGATTGAATTAACATGCATATACAGTATATATACACATAAACCAGCTAGAAGTCCAAATTTTCAAATTTTGGATTTCATTCCGTTGCCAGGTGGATTGAATTAACATGCATTTTTGCACGTATATACACACAAAAACCGGCTAGAAGTCGAAATTTTCAAATTTTAGATTTCGTTCCATTTCCGGGTGGATTGAATTAACATGCAATATTACACATATACACGCATAAACCAACTATAAAGTCGAAATTTCAAATTTTCAGATTTCGTTCCATAGCCGGTGGATTTAATTAACATGCAAGATTACACGTATACACACATAAACCAGCTAGGAAAGGCCAAATTTTCAAATTTTAGATTTCGTTCCGTTGCCGCGTGGATTGAATTTACATGCTTTTTTCTCGTATAAACACATATAAACCGGCTAAGAAGTCAAAATTTTTCAATTTTTAGATTTCGTTCCATTGCCGCGTGGATTGAATTAACATGCAATATTACACGTATAAACACACATAAACCACTAGGAAGTCCTAATTTTCAAATATTTAGATTTCGTTCCGTTGCCGCGTGGATTGAATTTACATGCATTTTTACATGTATATACACACATAAACCGGCAAAGAAGGCCAAATTTTCAAATTTTTAGATTTCGTCCGTTGCCGGGTGGATTGAGTTAACCTGCAATATTAAACCTATATACACGCATAAACCGGCTATGAGTCGAAATTTTCAAATTTTAGATTCGTTCCATTGCCGCGTGAATTGAATTAACATGCATTTTTACACGTATATACACACATAAACCGCAAAGAAGGCCAAATTTTCAAATTTTAGATTTCGTTCCGGTGCCGGGTGGATGAGTTAACATGCAATTACACGTATATACACACAACCAGCTAGGAAGTCCAAATTTTCATATTTTTAGTTTTCGTTCCATGCCGGGTGCTTTGCATTCAAAGCTTTTTTTCACGTATATACACATATAAACCGGCTAAGAAGTCAAAATTTTCAAATATTTAGATTTCGTTCCATTGCCGGGTGAATTTAGTTAACATGCATTTTTACATGTATACACACATAAACCGGCAAAGAAGGCCAAATTTTCAAATATTATTTCGTTCCGTTGCCGGGTGGATTGAATTAATATGCAATATACACGTATATACACATAAACCAGCTAAGAGTCCAAATTTTCAAATTTTTAGATTTCGTTCCATTGCCGGGTGGATTGAATTAACATGCAATATTACACGTATATACACGCATAAACCAATATGAAGTCGAATTTCAAATTTTCAGATTTCGTTCCATAGCCGGGGATTTAATTAACATGCAAGATTACAGTATATACACACATAAACCGGCTATGAAGTCCAAATTTTCAAATTTTTAGATTGGTTCCTTAGCGGGTGCATTGAGTACATACATTTTTACACGTATAAAAACATACCAGCTAGGAAAGGCCAAATTTTCAAATTTTAGATTTCGTTCCGTTGCCGCGTGGATTGAATTTACATGCATTTTTACTGTATATACATACATAAACCGGCAAAGAAGGCCAAATTTTCAAATATTTAGATTTCGTTCCATTGCCGGGGGATTGAGTTAACATGCAATATTACCGTATATACACGCATAAACCGGCTATGAAGTCGAAATTTTCAAATTTTAGATTCGTTCCATTGCCTGGTGGATGAATTAACATGCAATATTACACGTTATATACACATAAACCAGCTAGGAAGGCCAAATTTTCAAATATTTAGATTCGTTCCGTTGCCGCGTGGATTGATTTACATGCAATATTACACGTATACACACATAAACAGCGAAAGTCTATTTTCAAATTTTTAGATTTCGTTCCGTTGCCGGGTGCATTGAGTTAACATGCAATATTACACGTATATACACGCATAAACCGGCTTGGTAGTACAAATTTTCAAATTTTAGATTCGTTCCACTGCCGGGTACTTTGAATTCAAATGCTTTTTTTCAGTAATACACGCATAAACCGGCTATGAGTCGGATTTTCAAATTTTTAGATTTCGTTCCATTGCCGGATGGATTGAATTAACATGCATTTTTCACGTATATACAACATAAACCAGCTAGGAAGTCCAAATATTCAAATTTTTAGATTTCGTTCTATTGCCGGGTGGATTGAATTAACATGCAATATTACACGTATATACACGCATAAACCGGCTAAGAAGTCAAAATTTTCAAATTTTTAGATTTCGTTCTTGCCGGTGCATTGAGTTAACATGCATATTACACGTATATACACGCATAAACCAACTATGAAGTCGAAATTTTCAAATTTTCAGATTTCGTTCCACTGCCGGGTGCTTTGAATTCAAATGCTTTTTTCACGTATATACACGCATAACCGGCTATGAAGTCGGAATTTTCAAATTTTTAGATTTCGTTCCATTTCCGGATGGATTGAATTAACATGCATTTTACACGTATATACACAATAAACCAGCTAGGAAGTCCAAATATTCAAATTTTTAGATTTCGTTCTATTGCCGGGGATTTAATTAACATGCAAGATTACACGTATACACACACAAAACCGGCTAGGAAGTCCAAATTTTTAAATTTTTAGATTTGGTTCCTTAGCCGGGTGCATGAGTTAACATACATTTTTACACGTATATAAAAACATAACCAGCTAGGAAAGGCCAAATTTTCAAATTTTAGATTCGTTCCGTTGCCGCGTGGATTGAATTTACATGCATTTTTACATGTATATACACACATAAACCGGCAAAGAAGGCCACATTTTCAAATATTTAGATTTCGTTCCATTGCCCTGGAGGATTGAGTTACATGCAATATTACACGTATATACACGCATAAACCGGCAAAGAAGGCCAAATTTTCAAATATTTAGTTCGTTCGTTGCCGGGTGGATTGAATTAATATGCAATATACACGTATATACACATAAACCAGCTAAGAAGTCCAATTTTCAAATTTTTAGATTTCGTTCCATTGCCGGGTGCTTTGAATTCAAATGCTTTTTTTCTCGTATAAACACATATAAACCGGCTAAGAAGTCAAATTTTCAAATTTTTAGATTTCGTTCCATAGCCGGGTGGATTGAATTAACATGCAATATACACGTATATATAACATAACCAGCTAGGAAGTCCAAATTTTCAAATTTTGGATTTCATTCCGTTGCCAGGTGGATTGAATTAACATGCATTTTTACACGTATATACACACAAAAACCGGCTAAGAAGTCGAAATTTCAAATTTTTAGATTTCGTTCATTTCGGTGGATTGAATTAACATGCAATATTACACATATATACACGCATAAACCAACTAAAAGTCGAAATTTTCAAATTTTCAGATTTCGTCCATAGCCGGCTGGATTTAATTAACATGCAAGATTACACGTATATACACACATAAACCAGCTAGGAAAGGCCAAATTTTCAAATTTTTAGATTCGTTCCGTTGCCGCGTGGATTGAATTACATGCTTTTTTCTCGTATAAACACATATAACGGCTAAGAAGTCAAAATTTTCAAATTTTAGATTTCGTTCCATTGCCGCGTGGATTGAATTAATGCAATACACGTAAAACACATAAACCAGCTAGAAGTCCTAATTTTCAAATATTAGATTTCGTTCCGTTGCCGCGTGGATTGAATTTACATGCATTTTTACATGTATATACACACATAAACCGGCAAGAAGGCCAAATTTTCAAATTTTTAGATTTCGTTCCGTTGGGTGGATTGAGTTAACCTGCATATTACACCTATATACGCATAACCGCTATGAAGTCGAAATTTTCAAATTTTAGATTCGTTCCATTGCCGCGTGAATTGAATTAACATGCATTTTTACACGTTATACACACATAAACCGCAAAGAAGGCCAAATTTTCAAATTTTTAGATTTCGTTCGTTGCCGGGTGGATTGATTAACCTGCAATATTACACCTATATACACGCATAAACCGGCTATGAAGTCGAAATTTTCAAATTTTTAGATTTCGTTCTATTGCCGGGGCATTGAGTTAACATGCAATATTACACGTATATACACGCATAAACCAACTATGAAGTCGAAATTTTCAAATTTTCAGATTTCGTTCCATAGCCGGCTGGATTTATTAACATGCAAGATTACACGTATATACACGCATAAACCAACTATGAAGTCGAAATTTTCAATTTTCAGATTTCGTTCCACTGCCGGTGCTTTGAAATCAAATGCTTTTTTTCACGTATACACGCATAAACCGGCTATGAAGTCGGATTTTCAAATTTTTAGATTTCGTTCCATTGCCGGATGGATTGAATTAACATGCATTTTTACGTATATACACACATAACCAGCTAGGAAGTCCAAATATTCAAATTTTTAGATTTCGTTCTATTGCCGGGTGCTTGGTTAACATGCAATATTACACGTATAACACGCATAAACCAACTATGAAGTCGAAATTTTCATTTTTAGATTTCGTTCCGTTGCCGCGTGGATTGAATTTACATGCATTTTTACACGATATACACACATAAACCGGCAAAGAAGGCCAAATTTTCAAATATTTAGATTTCGTTCCATTGCCGGGAGGATTGAGTTAACATGCAATATACACGTATCTACACGCATAAACCGGCTATGAAGTCAAAATTTTCAAATTATTAGATTTCGTTCCACTGCCCGGTGGATTGAATTAACATGCATTTTTACACTTATTACACACAATAAACCGGCTAAGAAGTCGAAATTTCAAATTTTTAGATTTCGTTCCATAGCCGGGTGGATTGAATTAACATGCAATATTACACGTATATATACACATAAACCAGCTAGGAAGTCCAAATTTTCAAATTTTGGATTTCATTCCGTTGCCGGGTGCATTGAGTTAACATGCTATATTACAGTATATTCACGCAATAACCGGCTTAGAATCCAAATTTTCAAATTTTTAGATTTCGTCCGTTGCCGGGTGCTTTGAGTTAACATGCAATATTACACGTATATACACGCATAAACCGTCTATGAAGTCGAAATTTTCAAATTTTTAGATTTCGTCCCACTGCCGGGTGGATTGAATTAACATGCATTTTTACACGTATATACACACAAAACCCGGCAAACAAGTCGAAATTTTCAAATTTTTAGATTTCGTTCCATAGCCGGGTGCTATGAATTCAAATGCTTTTTTCTCGTATAAACACATATAAACCGGCTAACAAGTCAAAATTTTCAAATTTGTAGATTTCGTTCCATTGCCGGGTGAATTGAATTAACATGCATTTTTACATGTATATACACACATATACCGGCAAAGAAGGCCAAATTTTCAAATATTTAGGTTTCGTTCCGTTGCCGGGTGGATTGAGTTAACATGCAATATTACACGTATATACACGCATAAACCTTCTATGAAGTCAAAATTTTCAAATTTTTAGATTTCGTGCCATTGCCGGGTGGATTGAATTAACATGCAATATACACGTATATACAAGTATAACCGGCTATGAAGTCGAAATTTTCAAATTTTTAGATTCTTTCCACTGCCGGGTGGATTGAATTAACATGCATTTTACACGTTATACACACTAAACCAGCTTAGAAGTCCTTCAATTTTTAGATTGCGTTCCGTTGATGGGTGGATTGAATTAACATGCATCTTTACACGTATATACACACAAAAACCGGCTAAGAAGTCAAAATTTTCAAATTTTTAGATTTCGTTCCATTGCCGGGTGAATTGAATTAACATGCATTTTTACATGAATATACACACATATACCGGCAAGAAGGCCAAATTTTCAAATATTTAGGTTTCGTTCCGTTGCCGGTGGATTGAGTTAACAGCAATATTACACGTATATACACGCATAAACCTTCTATGAAGTCAAAATTTTTCAATTTTTAGATTTCGTGCCATTGCCGGGTGGATTGAATTAACATGCATATACACGTATAAACACATATAAACCGGCTAAGAAGGCAAATTTTCAAATTTTTAGATTTCGTTCCATTCTCGGGTGGATGAATTAACATGCAATATTACACGTATATACACGCAAACCTTCTATGAAGTCAAAATTTTCAAATTTTTAGATTTCGTGCCATTGCCGGGTGGATTGAATTAACATGCAATATACCCGTATATACAAGTAAACCGCTATGAAGTCGAAATTTTCAATTTTTAGATTTCGTTCCACTGCCGGGTGGATTGAATTAACATGCATTTTTACACCGTCTATACACACATAAACCAGCTTAGAAGTCCAAATATTCAAATTTTTAGATTTCGTTCCGTTGCCGGGTGGATTGAAACATGCTTTTTACACGTTTATACATACTAATCCAGCTTAGAAGTCCAAATATTCAAATTTTTAGATTTCGTTCCTTAGCCGGTGCTTTGAATTCAAATGCTTTTTTCTCGTAAACACATATAAGCCGGCTAAGAAGTCAAAATTTTCAAATTTTAGATTTCGTTCTACTGCCGGGTGATTGAATTAACATGCATTTTTACACGTTTATAAACACATAAACCGCTTAGAAGTCCAAATTTCAAATTTTTAGATTTCGTTCCATAGCGGGTGCTTTGAATTCAATGCTTTTTTCTCGTATAACATATATAAACCGGCTAAGAAGTCAAAATTTTCAAATTTTTAGATGTCGTTCCGTTGCCGGGTGGATTGAATTAACATGCATTTTTACACGTATATACACACAAAACCGGCTAAGAAGTCGAAATTTTCAAATTTTGAGATTTCGTTCCTTAGCCGGGTGCTTGAATTCAAATGCTTTTTTCTCGTATAAACACATATAAACCGGCTAGAAGTCAAAATTTTCAAATTTTAGATTTCGTTCCATAGCCGGGTGGATTGAATTAACATGCAATATTACACGTATATATAACATAAACCTGCTAGGAAGTCCAAATTTTCAAATATTGGATTTCATTCCGTTGTCGGGTGCATTGCGTTAGCATGCAATATTACACGTATATTCACGCAATAACCGGCTTAGAAGTCCAAATTTTCAAATTTTTAGATTTCGTTCTGTTGCCGGGTAGATTGCGTTAACATGCAATATACACGTATAAACACATATAAACCGGCTAAGAAGTCAAAATTTTCAAATTTTTAGATTTCGTTCCATTCCCGGGTGGATTGAATTAACATGCAATATTACACGTATATACACACATAACCAGCTAGGAGTCCAATTTTCATATTTTTAGATTTCGTTCCATAGCCGGGTGCTTTGAATTCAAATGCTTTTTTCACGTATATACTCACATAAACCAGCTTAGAAGTCCAAATTTCAAATTTTTAGATTTCGTTCCGTTGCCGGGTGCTTTGAATTCAATGCTTTTTTCTCGTAAACACATATAAACCGGCTAAGAAGTCAAAATTTTCAAATTTTTAGATTTCGTTCCATTGCCGGGTGAATTGAATTAACATGCAATATTACAACGTATCTACACACATAAACCAGCTAGGAAGTCCAAATTTTCATATTTTTAGATTTCGTTCCATAGCCGGGTGCTTTGACAAATGCTTTTTTTCACGTATATACTCACATAAACCAGCTTAGAAGTCCAATTTTCAAATTTTTAGATTTCGTTCCGTTGCCGGGTGCTTTGAATTCAAATGCTTTTTTTCGTATAAAACCATATAAACGGCTAAGAAGTCAAAATTTTCAAATTTTAGTTTCGTTCCATTGCCGGGTGAATTGAATAACATGCATTTTAATGTATTACACAGATATACCAGCTTAGAAGTCCAAATATTCAAATTTTTAGATTCGTTCCGTTGCCGGGTGGATTGAATTAACATGCATATTATCACGTATATACACGCATAAACCTTCTATGAAGTCAAAATTTTCAAATTTTAGATTTCGTGCCATTGCCGGGTGGATTGATTAACATGCAATATACCCGTATATACAAGTATAAACCGGCTATGAAGTCGAAATTTTCAAATTTTAGATTTCGTTCCACTGCCGGGTGGATTGGAATTAACATGCAATATTACACGTATATTCACGCAATACCGGCTTAGAAGTCCAATTTTCAAATTTTTAGATTTCGTTCTGTTGCGGGTAGATTGCGTTAACATGCAATATACAGTATAAACACATAACCGGCTAAGAAATCAAAATTTTCAAATTTTTAGATTTCGTTCCATTCCCGGGTGGATTGAATTAACATGCAATATACACGTATATAACACATAAACCAGCTAGGAAGTCCAAATTTTCATATTTTTAGATTTCGTCCATAGCCGGGTGCTTGAATTCAAATGTTTTTTCACGTATATACTCACATAACCAGCTTAGAAGTCCAAATTTTCAAATTTTTAGATTTCGTTCCGTTGCGTGGTGGATTGAATTAACATGCATTTTTACATGTTATACACAGATATACCAGCTTAGAAGTCCAAATATTCAAATTTTTAGATTTCGTTCCGTTGCCGGGTGGATTGAATTAACAAGGATTGGAGAAAAGAAGGAGTTTAATAATAAAGAAGGAACAATACAACCATACCGCCACCGACGTCCAACCATGTTCCCACGTAGATCCAGTACCATCTCTCGACGACCTGGTGATGGAGAACGAAGGCAGCCACGAAGATGACGACCCAGGAACTGGTGCACTCTTCACAAACACAAAATAAAAACCCGTTCGCCGTCGTGTAAACAAACGACGCCCGACTCGCGTGCAACGACTCGGCCGGCTGCTCGTGTAGTAGGGTCAGCGCGGCAGAGAGGGGGGGGGGCGGCGCTCGCTGCTCTCGCACATGCACGCCGCGGCACATGGCGGCGCACCGAGGAGGGGAACGACGGAATGAGCGGGAAGTAGCCATCTACAGCGTGTGTGTACGAGAGAGAAAGAAGACACACCTGTTGCATTGGTGGAGGCGCAAGTCAGTTCCTCAACGGAATACGGGTTATTTCGTTATTCCGTCACTGGGGAAAAGAAGATTGTTACGGGAATAGATGGCGCGGACGGCGGTAATAGTCAACCATCTAATTAACCTGGAAGATATTATTGGTTGAAAATTAAGGAAGAAGAAGACCATCAGCGCCGCGTTTTAACGAACTACGAGGACGAGCGGGATGCTACGAGTCCCGATCGTCATTCGTAGCCGGATAGTCTCCCCGAGCACACCGAGCAGTTCTATAGATCCCATAGTAGTTTTTTTTGTAGCAGTTCAGAGCGAAGTAGTAGCGATAGTAGTTAAGCCATTTATTTTTGGAAGAAGATCGTTTTCTCGTTGCGGTAAGTGGGCTGCACGGCCACCCGTTAATTTAGTAGTAAATCGAGCGTATCGCCGGGGATTTCTTGCGCGTCGCGTAAAGACCACCTGCGTCCTTTTTATACAGGGTGATCCAGAAACATAGGTAACATATATATATTCCGATTCAGAAAATCAATTCGAGTATAACCCCGTCGGAATTT